>JAFFST010054760.1:37381-62381 GCA_022414735.1 Noturus placidus | reverse complement strand
ATCATGACATCTGATGCACAATCTTCAGAAACACCTGACATCTCAATCGATAAAAAATAAAAATGTAATAAAAAAAATAAAAAAGCACACAGCGACAGATGCCACCAGGTCTATTCCTGCACTGCCTTCCCAAGTCATGTAAACAAGTTCAATGCATATTTCTAAATAAATAACATGCCTTGGTACGACACTCCACTGGGTGAGGATGCGGTGTTAAAGGTAAGCTCCTAGTGTGTGACGCTTTTTAGTCGCAAATCCCCCACAGAGGTGACAGCTGTCTAATACACTCATGTCAGCCAGCCTCATGCACTGCTAGAGTTCAGTGTCTGGACACACTAATGTGGCGCCGTATGCAATGTCTCACACAAACACAGTAAACGAAATTTATGTGTATAGCAGTTCTTCAATCATCATATATGATGAGCTACAGTGGACAAGAGAGTAGAGTTTTAATGAATGAGCTTTAGCATGAATGCGATTAAGTTCGTTCTGACACAGAAGACGTGCATGCAAAAAGAATAATTTCATGACAAGTCATCCAATAAAAGGACAACTAAAGTAGAAATGTATTTTAATTGTGTACGGATTTAACACATGATGCACTGGTTATGTAGTTTTGAATCCCTAATACACTTTTTTTCCCCATAAAGTTTTATTGAGAAGAAAAACAAACCGGCTGACACACAGCAAGAGTCATTCACTTTTTACTTTTTATACTAACAAAGAAAAGCAAAATTAAAAAATACAAACACTGAAAACAACCCCCCCGGCCTATATACACTTTTTTCTTACTTATCTTTCAATGAACACTACTTATCAGTGTGTAGAACACCAACCTGTTTCAGGTCTTCATGTGTAGGTGTGTCAGCAAAGCAGTAATGGTGAAAGAGGCCCATTTTCTGGGTAAGGAGGCAGCTGATGGTGTGAGCTCGAGCATTCTGCCACTGCACCAGTCTCAGCAGGTCACGACTCAGAGACGCACTGACATCCACCGACCAATTATAGATGTACACACTCAACTACAGCCAGAGAGAGAGAGAGTGAGAGAGAAAAAAAAGAGAGAATACATATTTACATTCTTTACATTTACAGAATTTGGCAGACGCCCTTATCCAGAGCGACTTTATCTCATTCAAATGAGCAGTTGAAGGTTAAGGACCCAGCAGTGGCAGCATGGCGGTGCTGGGATTTGAACTCAACCTTCCGATTAATAGCCCATCTGAGCTACAACATAGCCCTTTTAACACAGATATGTTTACTGAAATACTTATTAAGCCTTTACTACCTTTTACATTATGTGTGTGGGTGTGTACAGTGGTGCTTGAAAGTTTCTGATCCTTCTGCATAAAAATGACCTAAAACATCATCAGATTTTCACAAAAGTCCTAAAAGAGAAAAGAGAACCCAATTAAATTACTGAGACAAAAATATTATTGTTGGTCATTTATTTATTGTGGAAAATTATCCAATATTACATATCTGTGAGTGCCAATAATATGTGAACCCTTGCTTCAGTATCTGGTTTGACCCCCTTGTGCAGCAATAACTGCAACTAAATGTTTCCGGTAACTGTTGATCAGTCCTGCATATCAGCTTGGAGGAATTTTAGCCCCTTCCTCAGTAAAGTTTGATCTCTGTGATGTTGGTGGGTTTCCTCACATGAACTGCTTGCATCAGGTCCTTCCACAACATTACTCTTTAATTAAGGTCAGGACTTTGACTTGGCCATTCAAAAACTTTAGGTTACTATCATTACTATCGTAACCCCGTTATCTGAGAACATGAGCTGAAGTATCTCACTATGGCATGACCGATTGCGGAAGCACCAATGACAACATGTCTGCCGATCGCTGTAGCCATCAGGGAGTCCCACCTCCCTGAATATAAGCCGCCGCTGCCTGATGCTTCGTCATTCTTCGCTTATCTTTTCTCTGTGCAAACTGCAAGGAGGGCAATGTTCTGAGATATCTCAATTCTTGTTATCAGAGAACTGAGGTTACGATAGTAATCTAAAGTTCTCTTTCTAACATTCATTCAGTATCTCACTATTGGATATAGACCGCTCCCATATTGCAGATATGCAGTCGAAGCAGACTAAATGATGGCATACCTTACAAAGAAATCCAACACACATGACTGCTTAGTACAACCCATCTCTACCCACTCCCAGGACCGAATGAGCTAGTCACATCCAGCCTGTAAAATCTCAAAAATGTGTGCAGGGATGAACAGCTAGCCGCACCACATATTTCCTGAATGAAATGCCCTTAAATAGTGGCGACGATGTAGCCATACCCCTGGTGGCATGAGCTTGTAGGCCTCCTGGGGGCTGCTCATTCGAGCTATCGTAACACGACATGATTGCCGCCGCCACCACCACTCAGTGGGAAAGGCCTTGACATGAGACGGGTTTCCCTTTGTACGAATCAGGCCAATAGATAAAAAGCTCATCGCTCACCCAAAGTGCTCTGGTTCTTTTACATACATATACAGAGCACAATGCAGGCACAAGCAGTTTAGCCACTCATCCTTCGTGGATAAAAAAGGTGTTGGATGAAAAGCTCGCAGATCCACTACTCAAATCGAGCCACACACGTCACTCACTTTAGGCACAAACGCCAGGTTAGTTCTAAGTGTTACACAGTGCATCCGGAAAGTATTTACAGCGCTTCACTTTTCCCAAATTGTGTAATGTTACAACCTTATTCCAAAATGGATTAAATTCATTATGTTCCTCAAAATTCTACAAACAATACCCCATAGTGACAATGTGAAAGAAGTTTGTTTGAAATCTTTGCACATTTATTAAAAATAAAAAACAAATAAATGCACATGTACATAAGTATTCACAGCCTTTGCTCAATACTTTGTTGAAGCACCTTTGGCATCAATTACAGCCTCAAGTCTTTTTGGGGAATGATGCTACAAGCTTGGCACACCTATTTTTGGGCAGTTTCTCACATTCTTCTTTGCAGATCACATTCTTCTCACCTCTCAAGCTCCATGAGGTTGGATGGGGAGCGTCGGTGGAAAATCTCTCGAGATTTTCAATCGGGTTCAAGTCTGGGCTCTGACTGGGCCACTCAAGGACATTCACAGAGTTGTCCTGTAGCCACTCCTTTGTTACCTTGGCTGTGTGCTTAGGGTCGTTGTCCTGTTGGAAGATGAACCTTCGCCTCAGTCTGAGGTCCAGAACGCTCTGGAGCAGGTGTTCAACAAGGATGTCTCTGTACATTGCTGCATTCATCTCCCAGTTCCTGCCGCAGAAAAACATCTCCACAGCATGATGACGCTTGCCATTCAGGCCACAGAGTTCAATCTTTGTTCAATCTTTGGTCTGAGAGTCTTTCAGGTGCCTTTTGGAAATCTCCAGGCAGGCTGTCTTGTGCCTTTTACTGAAGAGTGGCTTCGGTCTGGCCACTCTACCATTCAGGCCTGATTGGTGGAGTGCTGCAGAGATAGTTGTTCTTCTGGAAAGTTCTCCTCTCTCCACAGAGACACGCTGGAGCTCTGTCAGAGTGACCATCGGGTTTTTGGTCACCTCCCTGACTAAGGCCCTTCTCCTCCTATCGCTTAGTTTGGCTGGGCGGCCAGCTCTAGGAAGAGTCCAAACTTCTTCCATTTATGGTTGATGGAGGCCACTGTGTTCATTGGGATCTTCAATGCTGCAGAAATGTTTCTGTACCCTTCCCCAGATCTGTACCTCGATATAACCCTGTCTCTGAGGTCTCCAGACAGTTCCTTGGACTTCATGGCTTGGTTTGTGACCATGGCTTGGTTTCTGACATGCATTGTTAACTGTGGGACCTTATATAGACAGGTGTGTGCCTTTCCAAATCTTGTCCAATCAACTGAATTTACCACAGGTGGACTCCAATCAAGTTGTAGAAACATCTCAAAGATGATCAGTGGAAACAGGATGCACCTGAGCTCAATTTTGAGTGTCATGGCAAATGCTGTGAAGACTTATGTAAACGTGCTTTTTTGGTTTTTTATTTTTAATAAATTTGCAAAGATTTCAACAAACTTCTTTCATGTTGTCATTATGGGGTATTGTTTGCAGAATTTTGAGGAAAATAATTAATTTAATCCATTTTGGAATAAGACTGTAACATAACAAAAAGTGAAGCGTTGTGAATACTTTCCGGATGCATTGTACCTTTTGACCACTCGGGCAAAAAGCATAAACGAGGAGTGTAGCACCTGTAGTTCGCTCCCCTTTTTTGCTATGATGAGAGCGAGTAACAAAACTGTGTTTAAAGAAAGCAGCTTTAAAGTAATGCTACTTATAGGTTCGTAAGGGGGCTTTGAGAGTGCCTCCAGGACCACAGACAGATCCCAAGGCAGGACTAGTGGTTTAGATAATGGGTGTGACCGCCATTCACCTCTCATAAATCGGCAGATGAGAGGTTGCTGTCCTATGGAACCAGTTAAGTATTCAAGGTCCTGCCATGGCCATCCTAGTCCCTGACTTATAACCCACAGAAAGCCCGTGGGGTGAACTGAAGAGTTGAGTCCACCAGAGTGGACCTGGAAATTTGAAGAATCTGGAGAGATTCTGTACGGCGGAATTCTCTCCGATCCCTTGCCATGTATTCTCCAACTTCATCAGGCATTATAGGAGAAGACTCATAGGTTTTATCTTGGAAAAGGGAGGCACAAAGTATTGACTAAAGGGGTGCAAATAATTGTTGCACACCTATATTCAACAAAGAGATTTTTTTTAGATAAACCGTTGTTTTGTTTGCAGTTGTTTGATATCCATGAGAGTATATTTGTGTGATTTTTTTTTTAACAAAATATCAAAAGGTTAAACAATAAAGAAAATTCTTCACAGCCTTCTTTGCTCATATTTTCCAAGGGTGTCAATATTAGTGGAGACAGCTGTATGTAATTTTAGATCAATATTTTGTCTCATTTGTTTAATTGGGTTCTTTTTGTCTACTTTTACGTCTTGTGAGAAAATCTGATGATGTTTTAGGTCATATTTATGTAGACAATTCTAAAGGGTTCACAAACTTTCAAGTATCACTGTGTTTTTTATGGGCTTATACGTTTCAATCTAAAGGGCTTAGGGTGATGTAAATAGTGAAGTTGATTGCATAAAACATTTTTTTTTTTTTTTAAAAAAAGAAAGCAAATTTATGTTAGGTTTAACATTTATCTCTTATTTGACCTGAGTACTATCTAGGGTCAAGGTTATAATTAAGATATATTTTTATGCGTTAATATATTTTTAATATATCTTAATATATTTTTATTTCACGTACACAACAGCAATTTGACAATGATTTCAATTTATTTATTAGTCAAATGAAAAGGAGCACCTTCTTATTCACTTATCCCTCACCTTCTTATCCACTATGCACATGTGCAAGAACCTCTGGCGTGGAGCCACACCCTTCCAGGATTGACCAGGGCTCAGCCAATCACTGTGCTCCAATGCCTCAAACCTCTGTAGCCCTTTATGAGCTAAAAAGAGACAGTGAGAGATAGCGAGAGAAGAAGAATGGAAAAAAATAGAAGAGGCAAAAAAGAATGAAAGGCACACCATGAAAGAGGGAGAAGAGAATAGAAGAGAAAACAAGAAAATGATAAATGATCTCCATTGTATACTCCATTGTACCTACAGTTGTAATCAAAATTATTCAACCCGCATTACAAATCAGGATTATTGTCAAAATTTAGAATTTCAGCTCTTTGCAATGAACAAATCAAACAAAAGCAATAGAAATAGTTCAACACAAGGAATGCTTCAAGTAGTTTCCCCAAATTCAACTGAAAATGCAACTTATAATGACTTCTCCAGTCTCAAAATTATTCAACCCCTTGAATAGAATCCCTCACAGGAGCACACATTTGCAAAAAAGGTGTTGTTTCAAGCACACCTGATGCAAATAATCAAGGGCTTCATTAGTGGCACCAAGTGTGCTGGAGCTGGAACCAAGTGTGCTGGAGCTGGAACCATTGAAATACCTGAACTGGCTAGGGGTAGAAAATTTATGAAATACCTGGATGGGGCAGAAACAAGATGCCATCAACAGCTGCAAGCAGATTTCTGAGAAGCCAGGTTGTGTGGCAGGTTTCAGTGAGCACAGTAAGGCGCATACTAAATGCAGAAGGTTTCCACGCCAGAACTCCAGGACAAACACCACTACTGACCCAAAAGCACAAGAAAAGTCACTCAAAATTATATAAATAAGCCAAAGAAGTTTTGGTATTCTGTTCTGTGCAGCGATGAAACAAAATTGGAACATTTCAGCACGATAGATCGGCGGTATGTCTGGAGGAAGAAAAATGAAGAAAGAAAACTCTGTCCAGAGCCAAGCATGGTGGTGGCTCGATGATGCTCTGGGGCTGCTTTGCATCCTCTGGCACTGGAAACCGTGTGGAAGGCGAGATGGATTCATTGAAGTGTCAGGAAATCCTAGGAGAAAACTCCATGCCATCTTTGAGAAAGCTGAAGCATCATTGGACTTTCAAAAGGACAATGATCCCAAGCATACCTGAAATTCCACCAAGGCTTGGTTGCGGAAGACGTCCTTGAAGATTCTACAGGGCCGCCACAGTCACCTGACTTGCACCCCCATAGAACATCTCTGGTGGTATTTGAAGAAAGCGGTTGCAGCATGCAAACCCAAGAATATTACTGAACTGGAGGCCATTGCTCATGAGGAAAGGGCTAAGATTCCTCAGGAACGCTGAAGCTGGTGTGCATCTGTGCATCTCGTTTGCTGCAGGTCATAACAGCAAAACGGTGCTCTACTAAGTACTAAAGATGCTTGCCATGTAGGGGTTGAATAATTTTGAAACTGGAGAAGTCACTATAAGTTGCATTTTCAGTTGAATTTGGGGAAACCACTTGAAGCATTTGTTGTGTTGAAATATTTCTAATGCTTTTGTTTGATTTGTTCATTGCAAACAGCTGTAAGTCTGTACATTTTGACAATAAACCTGAATTGCAATGGGGGTTGCATAATTTTGATTGCAACTGTAAATCCCCTAATCATTTCCCGAATGTGTCTGTGATTAAAAGTGCAGTGTGCTGTGGAGAGGAAGATATGTAGAGCTCATTACTGCCAAGATTAAATCAGAAATAATCTTCATAATGTCCACAAAAAGAAGGACCTCATCGGTTCTGCCTAATCCCCTACATCGCTGTTTAAAGAGTGTGTTTGATGAAACACAGCTCTGACCTCACAGGCACACTTCGGCTCAAGAGTTTCACCTCTCACTATTATTTTTTACCATTTAAACACGAACACAAAATGCCGGGGCTGCACGATAGGCTCAAAATATACTGTAATTATACTGCATTATATTGCGCTATACACCCGGGTCCACTACACACAACTCGTTATATTTAATCAGTTATAAAACTCAGACAAATCCCTATTACTTCAATTTATGAAGTCGGAAACATTCTATTCATACATTCTTTTCTTTGAAAAGATGGCATAAAATATTTCATTCAAGTGGCAATGTGCATACTGTGCTTTTTAATATGCGTTGTCATGTGTTGCGTTCATGTGTACTTGCTTGACTTCATCCTTCACTACACAGCTTTATTTCCTGCACATACCTCTCATAATGCTGTTGCATCATTACATCATGTAAATTCATGTCTATGGCCATATAGTACATGATTTTATCTCATCAGTTCATGTCCATGGTCATATAGTACACAATTTATATGTAGTCATCAAAAAAAAAAAAAAAAAAAAAAAAACTTATGTCGTCTTCCATCAAAATGACTTCTGCCCAATTCCAAATTTTAAATATTTCTGTCTTTTTCACTGTCACTTGGCATGTGAGGATGATTGCATTTTGATAGAAGGTTACAAGAATATTACAATGTATTTTATCTCAGTTTTCTCCTACTACCAGCTAACGTTCCGAGAAAATTCGCTGAGGCACTTGGAAATGTCACCATGTCAAATATGCCACGTCAGGACCCTTATATTATTGAAGAATGATGTTGGAGAAATATGGGTGGAGAAGTGAGTATTTCATAACTGACAGAATATCCAAGAGCTACTTACTTTAATGTATTATTGCCGGGTGTGTGTGTTACTGCGTGTATGTATGTGTGTGTGTTAGTGTTAATGTGTTGCCAGGCAAGGCGTTGATCAGTGTTGATGAATGCACTGACTCTGCGCAAGTGTCAGACTTACGTGTGAACCTACTAAGCACTGCAGGGTTTTCCTCATCTGAGCTCTCTTCTGTGGGCAAACAGAGATAAGCAGACACACTGCATGGCAACTTTACTACACACTGCTAACGTTATATATAGACAGAGACACACACACACGCACGAACACACACACTCATGCATTCACTCAAGTGCCAACATGCTCACATTTGCCTTACACAAACAGCCAGACGTCGCTTAATATATGACTAACACATGGACATAGCACATATGCACACACACACACACACACACACACACACACCTTTTCCAGAGACACTGAGACAGTGCTGGTTCCAGAAACGTGCAAAACCTTCACACACTCCATTTTTCCACTAAAAATATTTGCTATAAATTGTTTATTTGTAAGAAAATTAATATATAAAAAATATTTCTCCAAACAAGGGGAACATATTCACAAGGCCCTATTTTCCCCTTATATTAAGAGAACTATTGTATGAATTGGGAATTGGGAGGGATGTGAAATGAATCATAAAATAATGGGGTCAAAAAAGGTCCATCCATCCATCCATCCATCTTCAACCGCTTACTCCTTTCATATTTCAATATACAGTTAATTGACTAATTTAATAAACAGAACTTTAAACATTCCTTACTATTAAAATAAATGCGCATACAACTCCTTCCTTATGTACAGTATTAGTTTTCTATTCATATTCTGAAGCCAAAAAAAAAAAACAAAAAACAAAAAAAAACACCCTAGGAATATAGTGTGCTTTCTCAATAAGTGAAAATTGACACCCTAACATTATAACTGGCTACATGATCGCTATTATTATAGGAATAAAAATGACTAAAACTGTGAGCTACTGGATCTCTACACAGTCAACAGTGGATCCAAGTTTGCTGGCTGAGAACTGCCAGTTTTATGGATAAAAATTCACAGCTCTGGAACTGTGCTGCTGAAAGGTGAAAGTTTCTGTAAAAGTAAAGCACACACACACACACACACACACACACACACACACACACACACACACACACACACACACACACAGGACGTACACTAGAGCAAGAAAACAAGACGTCAAAACAACACGAGCAGAGAGTAAATAGGGAAAGCAGTTTTAAATAAAAGTTAAAATCTTAGCAGTAGAGTAAATAAAGCGCAGTGAAGCAAAGGCAGGCAAGCTAAAATCTCAAGAGCAACTGTTTGAGAATAAATGTGTTCCTCTGAGTAGTCAGTTAATCCTTTCATTGTTTACTAATCACCCAATGGAAGAGAGAGAGAGCATGATTACTTGATTACTGCAGCAAACCCAGTCATAACACAGCTAGCTGAAGGATTACAAGAGTCCACATACCGCATACATGCCTTATATGGTCACATTAGAATGATAGGCAGAAATTAATCAATCGGACATTTGAGAAATGTGCAATTAAATAGTTGGGGAAGTTTCAGGAACTAAGTGACAAGCTAGATGTTTATTTGTACCTGGCTCCATACTGTAGTGCCACTGCTGGAAGTTGCGGCCAACGACAATGAAGTTCCTGGTGGTGGATGGAGGATGACTGACAGGTTGGAAGTGTGACAAAGGGATAAAGAGGACTCCCTGAGGAGAACTGCAGGAGACAGGAAGAAATATGACTCCTTAGATTATGAAGGAAAATTACAGTATCCGTATGCACTATAAAGTTTCATTTGATCAAATGAAAGGTTCTGTCCTAAACACTAGAATTCAGGGGTAGTTAGTTTTCTCCCTAGAACATCAAATAACCCAAATGCTAAAACACATACATCAGAATCCATTCTGAAAGGTCGACTAGAAATTGTAACTCGTAATTCCTGATCTCCAACCAGCAAAAACCAAAAAATGTCAAATTGCTATTTGGGAACTCAGGATGGTCTACTCAACTCAAAGAAGTTGTCAAATCAGCGTGGCTGAGCACAGCATCAGCAGTAAACAAAGTAGCACTTCTTATCTTTAAATACCTTATGCTGTATATACACAAGTAATTACTTTAGAGCAGTGGTCCCCAACCCCCGGGCCGCGGACCGGTACCAGTCCGTGGACCAATTGGTACCGGGCCGCACAAGAAATAATGAAATATTTCCGTTTTATGTATTATTTGAGTCTGAACGTTCTTTTATTTCGAAAAACCTTTTATTTTGAGAAATGACTGGATTCTCTCGAAACAGAAACAGATGTTTTTGGAAAGTTTCTTTGCGAAGGGGAAAATGCCCAGTGAAGAGACAGGAGAAGAGCCCACTTCCAAGAAAAAGAAAGCTTTTAACAGACAATACCAGGAGTCCTATTTGAAATATGGATTTATCCCGGTAGGTGATTCCCACATACCAAGCCCGTTCTGCATAATATGGGTCGCAAAACTGGCTTACCTGTGCGACATATTCAACCTGCTCAATCAACTCAATCTGTCACTTCAAGGAAAAATAACAACTGTCTTCAAGTTGGCAGATAAAGTAGCTGCATTTAATGCCAAACTGGATTTGTGGGGACGGAGCGTGAACAGAGGCATATTGGACATGTCTCAAACATTAACGGGGATTTTGGGTGAGACTGAGCCTGAGCCTTCTTTCTCCCAGCTGGTGCACGATCACCTGTCTTTGCTTTTAAAGGAGTTCGAGCGCTATTCCAAACCACAAAAGACCCACGAACTGACAAGGAATGGATCCGCGACCCATTTGTCAACAAACCAAGTGAATCTAGCATGTCTGTGCAAGAAGATGATCAGCTGCTGGAGATCGCAAATGACGGCGGCCTTAAAAGTATGTTTGAGACAGCAACTCAGCCAGTGTTCTGGATTAAAGTTATGGCAGAATACCCTGAGATCGCCACCACAGACCTGAAAACCCTGTTGCCATTTCTGACATCCTATCTGTGTGAAGCGGGGTTTTCTGCAGTGACAGCAACCAAAACAAAACAACGGCGTAGACTGGGCATAAGCAACACACTTCGGGTGTCATTGTCACCCATCACTCCAAGATGGGACCGTCTCGTTGCAGAGAAACAAGCTCAGGGCTCCCATTGATTTGTCGTTATCGAGAGTTAAAATTTTCATGATAATAAAATGTTCTTTATATTCGTTTTTGTGGCGTATCTGTATCTTATTTTGAATGGATGTTTAAACCTTACCATAGCGACCAGAGTCAGAGAGCGTTAGGGCACCACTTAGCGGGCACACCAACACGCAGAAGCGTTATCTGACAGTTCACCAACCCCCCCCCCACGGTCAGCAGTAAAGCGTTGACCGGTCCGCGGTGATAAAAAGGTTGGGGACCACTGCTTTAGAGCAATTAACATACAGACATATTAGAAGAGGAAAATATAGATCACGCATCATAGTTAGCTTGTCTAGCTTATCGCTAAGAAAAGACAAACACTGAGGCATCCATGTTTTTCCCCACCTTGTAGCTCAAACGCACAGAGGTAAAAAGTGACATACGTCCAAGCTCCACATTCCCAAAACAAATGCAGCTAAAGTCTTTGTTATGTGTACCCTCAATGTGTCTGTTTTACTCATAATGCTTTGCAAGAATTTATCGGTTATAAGGTGGCTGTGAGCAGAGAATCCAACATTCAAATGGTTATGTGATGAGTAGCTACAGACCATGTTTGAGTGAGAGTGACCTCTGGGTTTATATGATGCAGTATCAATGCACTGGGAGTGTAACACAGTAACACCATCTGTATCTGTTTAGTACTTCAAACATCCATTGCTGAAGGGATTTGGATTTAAACCCAAAGTGGGAGTGGCCTAAATCCAATTAAAATAAATTAAATATGAACCTCAGCACATTGCCCCAGAAACCAATCCCTCCAGGATTTCACTATTCTGCAATAGCAGAAATTAACGCAAAATCAAAAAAAGTATTCAATATTCGAATCAGCTTGCAATTTTTCAAAATCACAGTAGATTTTCTACAGATTTTGGCCAAGACACATCATGTGACATCACAAAGCGAATTCAGTCAAAGCCCTCTTGAATTCACATGCGTCGAACATGAGTACAGCTAAAAGGACTCATTTACCAACAAACAGCACTGCAAACGACCATGCAAAACTATTTTGTGCAATCGCAATTTTACCAAGCGGCTTTTCACAAAAAAGCACAAAAAACCCTCAGTATTTTAAATTCCCACAAATATAAACATTTATCCCACTGACACCCGAACCAGTTAGTTACTAAGGATGATGTAAATGCAGTACACAGTCTCACACATTCTTGTTAACATTGCCTTCACATCTGATCGGTAGCTTGTGCTGTTATGAAAATTAAAACCCTCCGGCAAGTTGTTTTTTTTTTTGTGTCCAATGGGATCCTAGACCCAAATGCATACCTGTAGTCTCAGCTAGATGCCCTGTAAATCTTTCTTTTAACCTTTCTTTAAAAAAAAAAAAAAAGAAGTATGCCTCCTAGTCACATCTGAATTTCATTCAGTTTAAAACAATCCATTCAATATGAATAAATGATTTTATTTATTTACAGATTACAACTTTCCTGACGTGACTTCAATATGAATATGATTTATTACAGTAAATTCTACTCTAAGACTTGAACTCTCCCTTTTTTCAATGCATTCTACCATCATTATTCAATAATTCAAGCCCAAAACGTGTTTTGTTGAATGCAAGCACTAGCAGGACAAAAGAAGAGTTTTCCTCTCTGTACCTGGTCCTTTCAAAAACCTTCACAGCAGTGTCTGGGGCTAGAGATGACACCAGATTCACCACCTCCATTATGATGGAAGGAAGGAGGAAGAGAGATGAGATTTCAGTTGTGCAATGCTGGATGGAAGGACAACCTGAAAGAGAGAGCAAGAGAGCGAGAGAGAGAAAGCACAAGAGAGGTATAATAATTATTGCGGTTAATATAGCTATAACAATAACAACAACAACAACAATGGCTGCTCAAACACACCATGTACTGAGACACTGAACCTCACCTAGTCTGGCCATGTAGATGACCCATGGCTGGAAGGAGGACTGATAGAGGGGGTGAAGAGTACCAATGTCTCCCTCCTCTAACTTAGTCACATGACGCCTGGAGACAGCCAGACAGACAGAGAGACAGAGAGACAGAGAGAGAGAGAAGTGCTTCAGTTACAATGTTTGTAATATTTAATACTAGAGATGCACCGATGTAGATAATAAAAAGGCTATTTTCCCGCTATCGGCCAATAGTTTATAAACATCGAATGTTCAGGGCCGATTATATCCTGTCAATCAAAAGAGGGCGGGAAAACACATCGATTCCTTGCTGTGTGTAAAGATGACATCTCTTGTGTGTAATAACAAAAAACTGCAGTTTATAAGCTCTGCACCGCTAACATTTTACACCGGACGCTGCAGCAGTGAAGCGGGACTTTCGGCATAGAGTCTATTGCTGCTCGCACTGAATTAAAGCGCCAGTACACCATTGAAAGATTTAAATAAAGATGAGTTGACAAAAAAGTATATATATTACACAGAAATATATATTTGTAGAGTAGTATATTTCATATCCAGTTAATATATAAAAAGTTTATATTATATATTACTAACAGGAGGTTTTTTTTTTTAGATTTCGGTCAATTCTGTTAACATGAATTAATAACATTCAATAAGTTAAGAAATCTCACTTTAATCTTCAGAACTTAGTTAATGTTAATTAGAGTAATGTGTTTTCTGTTTATGAGACCAGTTACTGTCAAACAACTTGTTGAAATGGAGAGAATAAAGTTTTTATTGTCATTTCTTTCAGAATTGTGGAGTTAATTATTATTAATTTAAAACAAGGCATAAAAGGCAAAACTATCGGTATCAGTTATCGGTGTCAGTATCATTATCGGCCGAGAAATTTTGCATCGGTGCATCTCTAGTTAATATTTTTTCAATTATGTTATTTCTGTTGTACTTATGGCTGTATGTGTGTGCGTATGTACATTTGTGACTGTATGCATGTGAGTGTTTATTAAGACTATCAGAACAAATCTCCAGAGATTATTCAAACTGTGATAATACACTACCACATTTTAGGAGAACTTGGGTTCGATTCCCGGCCCACATGACTCCACATGCCGAAGTGGTCTTGGGCAAGTGACCGAACTTATTGTGGATAAATAAATTAAGAACTCTACTCTCTCTTGACCCCTTCTGCTCTCCAGACCTGCCTGATCCATTCTGATTCCCTACTTCTGGTTAGAGTTCTCAGCAATTGGAAATCATTTGCTACTGCTGACGATGGTGCCACACAGGCAGCCTAAATATCAGTGTGATTACGGTGAGTGGTACCATTTAAAACTTAAAAACCATGAAGAGGGCTTTGGACTGCAACTCATATGAACAGTTTTGCACTCAAGTCTCCATCTTTGAACAGTTGATAACTTCAACAAAATTGACTTCTTGTGAAAACTATAATGAATTTCCTGGTTACACGATTGCGCTTTTTGACCATGTAGTACACAGTTATAAAAGGGATTTATTTATAATCGCACTACCCGGTGTCACTCGGATGAGGATTGAGGGTTCTCATTTGAGTCTGGTTCCCCTCAAGGTTTTTTCTCAGGGAGTTTTTCCTTGCCACAGTCACCTCTGGCTTACTCATTAGGGATAAAGTTACAAATTGAAACTTTATATCCTGAATTTATATATTTCTTTAAAGCTGCTTTGTGACATTGTCCATTGTTAAAAGTGCTGTAGAAATAAAACTGAATTTAATTGTGTGCTCTATGTCACACAATAAAGTTATACTTTATAATGATACTATTACTGACTGGAGTCCATCTCTGTTTATACACAGTTCATCATCCTCCCCATTACATGTTTATCAATGGAAAGTGATCATCACTAGGACTACCACTCAGCAGATATTATTTAAGTATTAATTATTCTCAACACATCAGCAACAGTGACATGGTAGTGTTTGTGTGGTGCTAGAAAGAGTTTGTATGAGGCACAACTGCACTGCTGGGGTCTTAAATTCTGTGTACTAACCCCTACTATGTCAGTGTACCATTACATGAGACTGTAGCTGATCAGGGTCAGTTTCTCACCACTGCACTAATGCCGGTTGGATATTTTGGTTGATGGACGTCATCTCAACTCAGCAATGACTGCCAGTGAGGTGTTGAATTAAAAGCTAGAACTATGCTGCTGTACCTGATGCACTCATAGTGGTGTAATGGCTGTGATGAGAACGAGAATAGCTCACCACCCAAATAACAGTTCTCTGGTGGTCCCATTCGAGTGGCATACTGTACACCTACAGTGGGTCTTTAGAAAGACGTGTAACTGACAAAGTGACCAGTGTGTGAGAGTAGATACAAGGTGGGTGTACCAAACAAATGGTTGGAATGTGTGTACCTTTGAGCCTGCTCCCGCTCCACTGCCACAGCTCGCTCATGACTCCACTGCTGTTTCACATTTTCTGTTTTGTGTCTCCGCCGTGACACACGGCTGTCCTCCGCCTTTTCTTGCACAATGTCATCCGTCGTCTTTGGACTGCCCAGCTCTGACGAGTCCGGTTTACTCTAACACACACAAATGTTGAAATCTATGTACTGTATTCTGCCTCTTTTTTACTATTCACAACCCAATATTCATGTGGCTGATTATCATATCCCTACCTGTGTTATATTCTGCTCTGAACTGTAAGATGGAGCATTTAAAAAAAAATCTCGTGGAGCATTTAAAAAAAAATCCTTGCAGAATTAATAAAGTAAGCAATGTTTATCTGGCAAACATTCTATCAAACTGTCTATCAGGATCTGTCTGGCCATCTGTCTGTAGAGCCTTTTAGTTATTTCTATCCATCTGTATCTGCTTGCCTGTTTTTTTTTACCTGTCTGTCTTTCTCTCATTTCTGTGTGTTCACTGAAGCCTTGGGAATTACGTGAAAGTAAAGCTGAATGTCTGTGTGTATTTTTTGTGTGTGTGTGTGTGTTTGTTGGCTAATCATACTCATATGATGCTGATTTGTACTCAGCAAGCATGTGGGACACCCACCAAAATTTCCCAGAAGCTCCGCCGCATGTTTTTTCCGGTGGGCGTGGTTGACTCAGGAGTGTTGGCTCCAGTCGTGGTGGTGGAGCTGGGGGCAGAGCTAAGAATTATTGGGACAGGGCCACTCTTCACTGTGGAGGCTCGTCGAGGGCTTTCCTTGACATCTTTACTCACAGACTGCAGACTGACATCTGAAACATACAGTATTTTTCAATAAACACTGACATTGACACAAGAGCAAGAAGAAAATTAACATAGTTCATAAAGAGGATGTGAAGTAATGATTATTTTTACAACAGTGTAGCAAGGACGCACTTTTACAGTCAGGTCCAAAGCCCACAGTATTTGTTAAATTACCATTGTACGTCTTTCGTAGACAGATAAATGATGATGATATAATTTTGTAAACAGCAACCTGGCCACAACACTGCTGTGATCTCTCCTTTCAGTAAAACAGTTGTCTATGTAATGTAAACACACTCCCAAACAATGTAAACATAAGGGATAATCCATGGCTAGGTGTGCGTTACACTATTTTAATGCACAACGTGAAGGTAAAGAACCACCCGATGCAATGCAAAGTTACCGCCACGGAGTACATTAAAATTGTGTAACGCACACCTAGCCGTACATTATCCCATGGTCACTTGCCAGCATTGACAAGTTTAAGCAGTCATTGATATTTGCAGAACAAAATTTGACTGAAAGGAAAAAAATAACGATTTTCATTAGTTACTTTACATACGGGTCGTTAGAGCTAGAATTCTGCCCGCTCCAATTCATACACAGAGATAAAGTTGTGCAAGAAAAGTACATTTATTTGAATAAATTATAGTAAATAGTTATCAGAGAGAGAGAGAGAGAGAAAATTGCCTCTGTGCTACTATGGTTGCAGTTGTTTATAGGCAGTTTATGGGGCGGCTGTGGCTCAGTCGGTAGAGCGGGTTGTCCACTAATCCACTAATCGTAGGGTTGGTGGTTCGAATCCCGGCCCGGGTGATCCCATGCCGAAATGTCCTTGGGCAAGACACTGAACCCCAAGTTGCCCTCGATGGCAAGCTAGCACCTTGCATGGCAGCTCTGCTACCATTGGTGTGTGAGTGTGTCTCATTTGTAAGTCGCTTTGGATAAAAGCGTCTGCTAAATGAATAAATGTAAATGTAGGCAGCCCATTAATTTAGAACAGTGATTAAACTATCTGTCGTATGTGCAATTTTAATGGACACCTTCTAGCTAATCAGAATCGAATATTCAGACAGACCATGGTAAAATAATAGCGCTGGATCTACTGTTTTGTCCTGTGACCAACCTATTTGTGAGTGAGTAAGTAAAATAAAAGTTTTACTTAACCACTTTAAAATTTCAAGCTATTGTATAGTAATATTCAGTTACTATTTTTTTTTTTTTATATAGTTTTTTGCAAAATATTAGCAAGCTTGATCAAATTCTCTGCAAATATTTAATATCAACATTTGCTTATTTATTTAGTTAACCAAAGCAGGTAAAATAAAACAGTATTACATATACATAGTGGCCATCTCTTATTGACCAGCACCTAATATTGCCTCTGTGTGTTCTCGGTGTTCTCCACCCTACAGCATTGAGCCAGTATAAACACACAGCGTCTTAATACTATAGAAATAAAAACTAATCTTGTTAATAGACTTTTTGTGCGGAAAAAAAATATATATATTTCAGGTAAACTAATCAGGTCAGTGATCTCTCACTTTTATTATTGTCTTTTTGTCCTGCTTCAGGGATGCAGAATGTCTCCAGACACAGCGGGTTTGGCAAGACCTTCATCTCCATGATGAGATCACACAGTGCGTGGCGCAGCGCTGAGCTGAGTTTCTCTGTCAGCTGCAGAGGGCTCACGTTCCCTTGCTCCCAGATATCAAAACGCACCCGTACTGTGTCACCTGAAAAAACACACACACACACACACACACACACACACACACACACACACACACACACAAGCAGGTGGGTGAAAGTGTTTATTATCTCTGATTATATGAATGATGGGCATTTTTAATATTATGGAAAGAATAAACAGTTATTTTGTGGAATTTTAGTTAATTATATTATGATTAAGATCTATTTTTAAAAGCATGTACAATCTGACAAGGTACACATTAACTAGTCTCACTAATTAAAACAGATTCTTACAGATTCTCATCTAAATCCAGATTTCTTTAAAGCTGCTTTTTTGATAATGTCTATTGTTAAAAGTGCACCACAAATACAGTGGTGCTTGAAAGTTTAAACTTATAGAATTTTCTCTGCGTAAATATGACCCAAAACATCAAGTCCTAAAAGTAGATAAGGAGAACCCAATTAAACAAATAAGACAAAAATATTATACTTGGTTGTTTATTTTTTGAGGAAAATGATCCAATATTATATATCTTATATGTGGCGCAGGTGTTAGAGCGGGTTGTTCACTAATCGTAGGGTTGGTGGTTCGATTCCCGGCCCGTGTGACTCCACATACCGAAGTGTCCTTGGGTAAGACACTGAACCCCAAGTTGCTCCTAATGGCAAGTTAGCGCCTTTGTGAATGGGTGAATGAGACACAATGTAAAGCACTTTGGATAAAAGTGATATACAAGTGCACATTTACCATTTATCTGTGAGTAGCAAAAGTACGTGAACCTTTGTTTTCAGTATCTGGTTTGACCCCCTTGTGCAGCAATAACGGCAACTGAACATTTCCGGTAACTGTTGATCAGTCCTGCACATTGACTTGGAAGAATTTAATCCTCAGTACAGAACACCTTCAACTCTGGGATGTTGGTGGGTTTCTGCACATGAACTGCTTGCTTCAGGACCTTCTACAATCTTTGGTAGAACAGCTTGTGTGTTTAGGGTAGTTGTTTTTCTTTCTCTTGAGATTCAGTTCATAGACAGATATCCTGACATTTTCCTTTACACCTTACTGGTATAATTCAGAATTCATTGTTGCATCAATGATGGCAAGTCATCCTGGCCCAGATACAGCAAAACAGGGCCAAACCATCATACTACCACCAGCATGTTTCACAGATGGGCTAAGGTCCTTATGCTGGAATGCAAACATAACACTTCTCATTTAAAACAAAAAAAGTTCTGTTTTGGTCTCATCCATAACTTCCATCAACCGTCCACTTGTGCATGTGATCTTTATCAAACTGCAGACAGGTAGCAATGTTCTTTTTGGAGAGCAGTGGCTTTCTCCTTGCAACCCTGCCATGCACACCATTGTTGTTCAGTCTTGTTCTGATGGTGGACTCATGGAAATTAATGTTAGCCAACGTGAGAGAGGCCTTAAGTTGCTTAGAAGTTACCCTGGGTTCCTTTGGGACTTTGTGAACTATTACACATGGAGTGATCTTTGTTGGTGGACCACTCCCGGGGAAGGTAACAGTAGTTTTAAATTTCCTCCATTTGTACATAATCTGTCTGACTGTGGATTGGTGGAGTCCAAACATTTTAGACATGGTTTTGTAACCTTTCCCAGCCTGATTAGCATCAATAACTATTTCTGAATCTCTGTTGTTCATGCCATGATACACTTCCACAAACATGTGTTGTGAAGATCAGACTTTGATAGATCCTGTTCTTTAAATAAAACAGGACGCTCACTCACACCTGATTGTCATCCCATTGATTGAAAACACCTGACTAATTTCACCTTCAAATTAACTGCATACCCTAGAGGTTCACATTCTTTTTCCACTCACGGATATGTAATACTGGGTCGCTTTTCCTCAATAAATAAGTGACCAAGTAGAATATTTTTGTCTCTTTTGTTTAAATGGGTTAATTTTTGTCTACTTTTAGTACTTGTGTGAAAATATGATGTTTTGGGTTATATTTATGCAGATCTATAGAAAAGGGTTCACAAATTTTCAAGCACCACTGTAAAGTGGTGAATCAAAATTCACTGTCTAAAGTGAATCAAAATTCACTGTCCAATACCTGTGTTGTGTTTGTCTGAATCAATTTTCACCACCGATGTGAGGCTCCCAAACTGCTCGGGCTGGAGAGAGATCGAGGCGGGGTCTCCTCTCGGTATGTCACAATTATGAGCGCAGACATATAGAGGCCGATCCTGAGCATCCACGAAAGACAGCGCAATGCATGCAATACCTGTAGAAAACACCCCCCACACACACACACACACACACACACACACGTTAGAACTGTACTGTAGCAAGTGATTGAGTCTAGTGCAAGAGGCATTTTCTTTAATGCAATTAGCCAGCCAAGAAATTCTGTGCACAAGGCAAAGATGAATGCTTATTATGCAAATGCGAGCGCAAAGGCTTGTAGAAAAACAGTGGGATCTGTAAATTCCTTAAAACACAACACAGAAATTAAGTGAGAAGGCCATGCTTATCCTGTCTACTGTGTATTCTAAGGAATCCAAAGAGATGATTTTTTTTACATTTACATTGATTCATTTAGCAGACGCTTTTATCCAAAGCGACTTACAAATGAGGAAATACAATAAAAGTGATCTATCAAGCAGAGAACAATACAAGTAGTGCTACCATACAAGATCCAGAAATTGAGGTCCAGAAGAAGCAAAGTGCACAGAGTAGAGGTGTAAGTGCATTTTTTTTAATGGGTTGGTTGTGTGTTCACGGAAGAGGTGGGTCTTTAGCTGTTTTTTGAAGATGGTGAGAGATTCTGTGGTTTGGATTGAGGTTGGAAGTTCATTCAGCTACTGAGGAACAGATAGTTTGAAGTTTCTTGAAAGGGACCTTGAGCCACCCTGAGTAGGCACTACTAATCGAACGCGAATTACGTGAGGGAGCGTAAGCCTTCAGGAGAGAGTTGAGATAGGAGGGTGCTGTTCCAGACAAGCGCTTGTACATCAGCATCAAGGCCTGGAATTTGATGCGGGCGGCTACAAGAAGCCAGTGGAGGGAGATGAAGAATTGTGTGACACAGGGTTCTCTTGGGCTGGTTGAAGACGAGGCATGTTTTACTGTGCCTGAAACTCAAAACAAGTTAAGTTATTAACAGGATATTTTCCCCAATGTTATCTTCCATTTGTACTATGATGCTTTTTCAGAATCACAAGTGAATCTATGGTTCAGTCAGATCAAAGTTGAGTGTGGGCATCCGGTAGTGCGAGAGGGCAAACAAGTGAATATAAAGCCATCCGCTTTCGCTCTGGGAATGACCGGAAGCCACCAGGTATTCTCGAACATTTTTCCAATAATAGTGCGAGACAGAAAGGGATGTGATTGCCCAGCTGATACAAGCAACAGCCATTTACAGAGCTAGGAGAAATTTAAAACCTGGAAATAAAGGTAAGCGTTACTGAAGGATAAAAATAACACAGACAACAGAATGTAAGAATTTAAAAACAGACTAAGCACAGATAAATACAGACAAACAAAATTGCGCAACTGCACTAGTATTTTTGTAATTATTAAAAAGTGCAAAAGTGCTGATGTGTGGGAATTCTGCAAAAATAATCAGGTAAACACTGAATAAAAATGAAAAATAAAAACACTGAAATTATTGCAAAAACAGTCCAAGTATTAATGTCACACGGACAGATCTACTAATGATGTACATGAATAATAGTGTAGTGCAATCCTAAAGGCTTAAGGGAGAAAGGATCTGTAAAAGTGCTCCTTTCTGCAGCGATGTGAAAGTAACCTGCTGCTCTGTGAGTCCACTTGTGCTGCACTTAGCTTATCACCCTGCAGCCTTGGCTGGAGGGTGTTAAAAGCACTTGAAAAGCCAAAGAACATAACTCTCACAGTGCACGCCGCCTTCTCATGTGCAACAGGCAAATCACAGCATCCTCCACACCCGCTCGCGGTCAGTATGCAAACTGTAGGGGGTCTGGTGCTGTACCTTCAACCTAGGGCAAACCATTCGAGGAACTATATCAGCCAACACCACTGGCTAGTAGTTTAAAACTACTCCTGGACGCTGCTGCTAGTACGCTGCCATTTTGAGACAAAAATCAGATGCACCCGGCATTAACAGCACCTTTTCTTACAGTGAAGATAGGTAGTGCATGTGGACGAAAGTAGTTTAATAAGATATTAGCCAGAATTTGAGGTGAGTTTTTTTTTTGTTTCCAAGTAGAACACAACACGGCCACTCCTGCATTCCAGGATGACTGTTAGGTGCATATCTGTGTTACACTCAGACACTTTGACTGGCCGGCAAAATGACCAGACCTCTTATTTATTAGGAACAGAAGGTGAAACACCAGTATAAGCATGTAAATAGATGCTGTTATTAAGGTAAACAGAGTCATAACCATGTATTAATAAAATAATGACATTCCGAATGTCATACCGAACGCCTTCATCTTTTTTGGTGGGTAGCTGGTCACTGTCGTATGATAGGGGACAGTTAGCTGGTGATTGGGATTTGGGTTTGATGCAGTTATTGAAAACAAGTCTTGAAGTAAATGAAATTAAATAACTTCACATTTGGTTGCATATCCCTTATCAGTTCCTATACTTTTGTTCACAGAAAGCCACAAAATGTGGCTGGTCTGATAGAAAAGGTTCCATGTTTTATATTGTTGAACACGTCTAGATATAAATACCATGAAATAAAATCCTAAACTCTAGTCTCTTATCCATCTTTTGATCTCAAACTGAAATGTTTTCGGTATATAGCACAAACAATTGAATTAGCCTCGCTGTTCCAATAGTTTCAGAGGGGGCTGTATCTAAACACAGTTGAGCACAAATTGCATGGTGTGTCTTAATGTATTGTGTTGAAAGAGTTTTTTCTGTTCTAGTCTTCATTATGAGACTGTTTATGAGATTAAACATTATGAGATTGTTTGTGACGTAACATCAGTGCTGATTCCTTCCATACTTTTTTCGTCACCTGTACTGCACAACAAACCATGTAATGCATGTTACCCCATGTTTGTGCAGTATGATTGTACAGTGTGTATGCCCTTATGACAAGAACGATGGTCCAAAATACGAGGTGGGACCCAAAAATCCCTGGCATTGTTTAAAAAAAAATAATCTCCTTTAATCCCCTTCAAAGGACTCTCCTACTGATGTGATCCACTTGTCCCAGTGTTTCTCCCATTCCTGGAAACATTTCCTGTAGTCATCTTTTGTCATCACGTCTAGAGCCTCCTACATTTCTTTTTTCTTGATTTCTTCCACGGTGGTGAATCAGTTTCATTCTTAATTTTGGGAAGTGGAAGGAAGAAGATCTGGTGTATATGGTGGGTGTGAAGCGATAACCACATTGTTTCTGAGTAAAAACTCCTTGGATTACAGTGTGTGCAGGCGCATTTTCGTGGTGCAAGATCCAATTCTGGGTGCACCATTTCTCTGAACATTTTCTTCCTGATGCTTTCCTGTAGATGCCTATGCAATTTCAATGTAAAATCGCATAGGTGTAGGAAATTTTTGGGTCCCTCCTCGTATGTCCTCTGCACTTTCCGTTTTTGAAATCTGTTGGTATTTTATAAGTCATGTAGTGCATGCTCAGCTTTCCACATGCCAGACCAGGAGGACGTGAGTGACGTGCCTCTAGTGGAGAGAGAGAGATTGATGTTTCTCTTACTCTGCAACAAACAGCTGCATTGCAACAGCAGTCACGTTCAATCTCTCTCTGTGTGTGTGTGTGTGTGTGTGTGTGTGTGTGTGTGTGTGTGTGTTTATCTAGGCTGCTGTTATTAGTGCACACCATTAGGACTGTGAGTCATGCTCCTCATATGATGGATGAGTGAGAGGGTCACGCACACCACCTGCAGTCCTCGCTCTATCACTCCTCTTAATCTTCATCTCATCTCTCCTTCTCACCCTTTCTGTCCTTTTCTCTCCCTTTCTCTCTCAGCCTCGCTCAATCACTATCTATCTCCTTTTTACTCTTTCTAGCACTCTCTCTCTTGCAGTAGGACATGTATTGCTCACAACCCACACAACCAATAACTGGCCACTTCTCCTTTGCAACCACCGCAATGTGATTTCCGTGTGTACGTGAGTGTACGACGGAAAGAGAGAGAGAGAGACGGAGAGCGGGAGAGACAGAGACTGTGTGCTGTAAAGTCATTGTAATGATGGAGTGTTCATCCAAGCAGTGTGTCTTCGCCCTTTATGTGGTGAAAGCTCTATTTACCACACAACATTACAAGAAGCTTGATGAGGCCTGACTGGCTCTTCTGTGTCTTGCGTGCCCTCTAAACATGAGTGGGTGTTTCTCCAAGACACATAAGGGCTGTAAATCTAATCTAATCAGTAATCACACCAATAATCTGACAATTATCTAATTTCAGCAGTTACTACTTTATTCACTGCAAGAACGACATCTTAGTAAGTAAAACAAAAAAAAACTCGAATAGAGTCAAATGAATCTAGAATTTCTTATTTGAAGATAACACTAGACCAAACATATGATTATTAATCCTGCTTCTAGACGAAGCTTGAAATAATCTTGTTCTATTGGGCATACTGTAATGCTTACTTGACAACATCTTATCCCTCAATTCAGACTGCAGATGTTCAGTAGGCACTACAGCATGCTTCAGTTTTACCTGGAAGACTATCAGTCAAATGTGCATCCGTGTCACGGTAACATGGGGACAGGGACAGCCACAGTTATGCCAGCTGTAATTCTATCACAGCTCCATAAAACTGTAGCATGAGACAGTGGGACAGTGTGTAAAAAAATCTATTAGTATTTTTTATGGTTATCTGTGAGGACCACTATCACCATGCATCACCATGACACAAACTACGGTTAAAATTAACAGAGTATAGAAACACAGTATAGTATAGTGTGATTGTGCTATTTCAATGGATTTATTTGGAGTTTATGCTTCACTTAAGCTTGGGGGGGGGGGGGGGGGGGG
>JAFFST010054760.1:20546-35501 GCA_022414735.1 Noturus placidus | reverse complement strand
CAACGCAGCAGTCTACCAGGAAGTTTTAGAGCACTTCATGCTTCCTGCTGCTGACCAACTTTATGGAGATACAGATTTCATTTTCCAACAGGACTTTCCACCTGCACACAGTTCCAACGCTACCAGTACCTGGTTTAAGGACCATGGTTTCCCTGTTCTTAATTGGCCAGCAAACTCACCTGACCTTAGCCCTATAGAAAATCTATGGGGTATTGTGAAGAAGATGCAATACGCCAGACCCCACAATGCAGAAGAACTGAAGGCTACTATCAGAGCAACCTGGGCTCTCATAACACCTGAGCAGTGCCACAGACTGATCGACTCCATGCCACGCCGCATTGCTGCAGTAATTCAGGCAAAAGGAGCCCCAACTAAGTATTGAGTGCTGTACATGCTCATACTTTTCATGTTCATACTTTTCAGTTGGCCAACATTTCTAAAAATCCTTTTTTTGTATTGGTCTTAAGTAATATTCTAATTTTCTGAGATACTGATTTTGGGGTTTTCATTAGTTGTCAGTTATAATCATCAAAATTAAAAGGAATGAACACTTGAAATATATCAGTCTGTGTGTAATGAATGTATACATTATACTAGTTTCACGTTTTGAATGGAATTACTGAAATAAATCAACTTTTTGATGATATTCTAATTACATGACCACCAACTGTATGTCTAGTGTCTAGTGCTGTAAAAGTTAAAATTTTTGGTTAGCTAACCTATACATGCTCCAATGACACTAGTGTGATAGTAGACAGTTAAATATGAGGATAGTAAATCTCATTTTAGTCCTAAAGCACTAACTGTGCCAACACCGGTACAACTGCAATACCACAGCCATCCAAAAGAACATAGGCAGCCCTACTTTCTCAGTGAGAAGATGACATTCCGCTCTCCTCTGTAACAAAGGCTAAACTGGTGTTTGCTAGCTAATAAATACACGATAGATCTTCAATAATCAAGGTCGCAGTGGATCTGGAGTCTATACCAGGAACATGTGTGAGGCAAGAATACACCCAGGATTGGATGCCAGTCGATAATAGGATGCCATGAACATAATAACATTCACAGCTTGAGACAATGTAGCCAATACACTACCAGAGGTGGAAGGAAACTGGAGAACCCAGAGGAAACCCATGCAAACACGGAGAGAACATGCAATACTCTGCATAAACAGTAACCTGAATTCAGGATGGAACTCACCTGGAACTCACAGTGTGCCACTCATAGATCATAGCTCAGTTACTTTAACATGGTCCGGTGTCTTTAATGTAACCTAGGGTGCTTTCACACCTATTAGCCCAGAGTCTGAATGAGAACTAAATTGAGACTTCTGGTTTGTTTTATTCTCATAAATACTCATTATTCTCATACATATTCATTGTCTATTTGTGCTGTTTGTTGCAGTCCAAATCTCCATAACATCACATTTCCGCAGCACTTAGCTCTGTCCTTTGGCTCAGTCTGAATCACTTTCTCACTGCAATCAAAGCCCGCTAGAATTCGATTGGAACCTTCACCACCATGCTGAGATGCTCTCGGACTGGCTGTTTTGTTCTTCACCCCAGTGAGATTGCAGAGTTCTCACCTTTACAAACGATCCAGGGTTCGATTCAAATGGATTAAACACGGCATACATGTAAGCACCCTTAGTGTCTACAGCCTAACTGTGACTATTTAAAAGTAAATTGAATCTACAGTAATTAAACCTTACTATTGACCACTGAAACCATAATTTCCCTGTTATAATGAAAGTGTAAAGGTCAGTAAATCAGGCAAACTTGGATTTGAAGCTCCCACAAATTACTACTTGGAGTGACATTTAGGATGTTTAATAAATTTGACAGCACATGAAGGCAGTATTATCTCCCGTCCTCCCAGGTTGGTAGCTACTACATGATAGAACAGACTTAAGTAGCTAGAGAGTGGGATATGAGCTTAATATTTTCATATAAAATGTGGTATATAAAAATGGGCCGTGAGTAAACGAGAAATAGTTAAGAGGACAGCAGGATAAAAAGCAAGGGATTGGCTTACTGATAAATTGAGTGTATACCACAGTATCAAACAGACAGAATTCTGTCTGTCTAGAAGTCTTCAGAATGTGAACACTCAGTGTGGTGTGATAGATGAAGAATACTGCTGGACTTTAAAGTCCCGTTAGCATCAGATATCACACCTGTGCTGCACGTACAGAGCACAAAACGCTGCCCATGCTGGTTAATCCGTGACTGCAGCTGAACATGATTAAACCCACACATCCTGGAACCAATGCCAAAAACCTCACGTCGTCCTTATTATCCAAACCCACACTTCCGGTAAAATTAAGCCTGCTTAATTTTAAGACCCAAGGCACAAAATCAGTACCTGAACGACTCACGATTCACTTGGCCAGTATTTTAAAGAGTCATCATTTAATTAGCCGACAGCCGCTCCAGGCTGGATACACAAGCAGCCACCAAGCTTCTACCTGCCAATTATCCCTTGCCAGCCAGACATATTCATATTATTATTATTAGTCAGACATGTTATCATATTAAATTACTGAGTCACTTCTCAGTTATGAGCTGGACACAGCTCTTCTCCTCACAGTCATTACAGAGCATGTAGACTTTTATACAAGGTATAAAAAAAACATCAGTAACTGCAAGAGCTGGGCATCACCTAAGATCAAAGCAAAATATCAGCATTAAAGCTATCCTATATAAATGAATCAGTGATGCAGAGAGTGTGTTTAATAAGTCTGTGTGTTAACCTACAGACCTGTGCATAAATAACGCCGTTGCAGTAGATGACAACAAATGAGTATTGATATTCATTTTAAAGGAACAGTTTGTCATTTTTCCAGCCTTCTGTGGCCAAAGAATCCAATCGCCTCACTCTTTCCTAAAAAGACCTATGAAAAATTACATATGCTTCATGAGTTGCTTTTTAAGAAAGAAGCAAAACAGACCAAGCTGAAGGGCGTGGGGGCGGAGCTAGTCCTGGTCCATTAGAATGTAGACAAAAAATCTGGAACAATGATTCCAGCAAATACTATTGCATGGCCATATTTTTTCTTAAGCATCGTTTCCATGAAATAGTTATTATAGGTCAGGCAGCACTTTTATAAATTACAAACAACATCTTTAAATTAAAAATGGGTTTATTTATATATTTGTTTATTTTTGCATTTACTTTTCATTGTCCATTACACTGTAAATTCATCGCAAACCTTAAAAGTCAGCCACTAATTAATTTCATGAAGTTTAGTAATTTTTCCTCTACCACTGCTTGTTTATAGGCCACGTCAGGCCAGTGCAACTCTTCCTAAAATTTTAAAATATGTTATAACAGGGAGCCTATATAGGGACGTCATTCAGTAAAAATTATTCAGAACTGCTGACTTTTGAGTTTCAGTTCACCCGAATGTCTCCCATATTAGTATAAAGTGTGAGGTAAAACTTATGTAGGCTTCACCCGTACCGAGGATGATGTCACGTGTTCCACTAAGTGTTTATCTATTTGTTTGTGCTTAAGTATTCTGAACAAACTAGCATGCAAAATCTACCAAATGCTAAAATCTTGAAGTCACAACCCATGAATAGGTCATGTGGCAGTGGAAGTTCTGTTTGATTCTGAAAGTCAGCACCAGTCGGCGTGTACATCCAAGGGCTGAACAATTCCAGTTTTCCATGACTCGATTGTGTACTTGCATGCGGGCCAATGCAGGCTGGGAGTTTTGGAAAGTGGGTCGTCAGTGTACTCACTAGAATATAAGACAACTCCTAGACAGTTCTCAGATCAGCCTGATCAGTGAATCCAGCTCATCCATGAGCAGTGTTTTATCATACGTATATTGGGGTGGGCTTTTTTTTCATTCCATTTTCTTTCATTCAAAGTTTGATATCATATAAAAAAAAATAAATATTGGACACTAATGAAATTTAATAGCAATACATAGAGTTTAGTGCTTAATATATATCTGAGCGGATCACAATCATTAAAGTCTCACTTATCATCCATCTCTCCCACAGCCTGTCTCAGTAATCAGAAGTCTCAGTGTTCAGTCATCAGTGTTTCACCCAATGACAATCTCACCCAGTATTACCCTCTACCTTCCTCACTCATCATCTCTCGCATCCTTGGTGTGCCTCACTAATCTGTCTCACCCACTGTCTCTCTCACCCACTGCTGGTCTCACTCATCGTCTGTCTCACCCACTGTCTCTCTCACCTACTGCTGGTCTCATTCATCATCTGTCTCACCCACTGTCTCTCTCACCTACTGCTGGTCTCATTCATCATGTCTCACCCACTGTCTCTCTCACCTACTGCTGGTCTCATTCATCATCTGTCTCACCCACGGTCTCTCACCTACTGCTGCTCTCATTCATCGTCTGTCTCACCCACTGTCTCCCTCACCTACTGCTGGTCTCATTCATCATCTGTCTAACCCTCTTTGAATCTCACTCATCTGTCCCACCCACTGTCTCTCTCACCTACTTCCAGCATCATTCATCCTCTCACTGTCTCACTCACTTATCTGTCTAAACCAAGTCATGTCTCAATCATCTGTCTCACACACTGTCCCTGTTACGTTCCCAAAGATAACCGTCTCACTCAATTACCATCTCACCCACTTCCTGTTTCATTCATCATCTGTCTCACCCACTATCTCTCTCACCTACTGCTGATCTCATTCATCATTTGTCCCACCCACTGTCTCTCTCACCTACTGTCGGTATCATTCATCCTCTCACTGTCTCTCTCACCTATCTGTCTAAACCAAGTCCTGTCTCAATCATCTGTCTCACACACTGTCCCTGTTACGTTCTCCAAGATGACCATCTCACCCAATTACCATCTCACCCACTTCCTTTCTCCTTTATCCTCTGTCTCACCCACTGTCTCCCTCACCTACTGCTGGTCTCATTCATCATCTGTCTCACCCACTGTCTCTCTCACCTACTTCTGGTCTCATTCATCATCTGTCTCACCCACTGTCTCTCACCTACTGCTGGTCTCATTCATAACCTCTCTCACCCGTGTTGAATCTCACTCATCTGTCCTACCCACAGTCTCTCTCACCTACTGCCAGCATCATTCATCGTCTCACTGTCTGTCTCACCTTCTCACCTGTCTGTCTCAACCAAGTCCTGTCTCAATCATCTGTCTCACACACTGTCCCTGTTACGTTCTCCAAGATGACCGTCTGACCCAATTACCATCTCACCCACTTCCTTTCTCACTCATTATCTGTCTCACCTGCAGCCTGTCACTCATCTTTCTCACCCACCATGCCATCCATATCACTTGCTGCCCTTCTCACATGATGCCCGTATCAACCACGGAGCACCAGCAGTACTAGACAGCTTTGCTGCTCTACTTCAGGAACAATATCGCCCTTGTGTTGTTATTGAAAAAGTAACGACTTATGAATAATGAGAAATAGAAATATGGTTTCCCATATCCCCCATGGATATATGATTAGGGTTAGAATCCAGCACATAGGACAGTGACCAAAATCTTATTATTATCTTTTGAATAATTGAACTGATAATATATAGAACAGTTAAAGCTAAGCAAGAGCATGTGCCCAGGGTGGAGCTGCACCCAAATGCTAAACTGGCTGAAAGCCAATAAGCATCATATACATCTTCAGCTTGCAATTTACTGATTAAAGAGCTGCTTGCTGGAAAGAAAGAAGAAAGCATGCCAAATGAACAGTATGCTTATGAAACTGTGCAGAGACAGTTTCCCTTTTACTTGCAACAGATTGCCCGGAAGACCTTTGTCCTTTGCCTCACCACTAGAGAGAATACACACATGTTTTCTTGCTTCTTTCTATTAAAAAGACTGTTGATCTGCTGCTTATTGGTTTCTCAGTGTTCACTCTTTATTGGGGTCTTCAAACATCCAATTAGGATTTTTCCAAGGAAAGCCACTGGGTTGTTTGTGTTGCTGCTAGGGATACTACAGTAGTCAACGAATGGAACGTCATTGCAGCATTTCCTTTAGTTCGTACTTATCCCTAACTTTTGTCTCTAAATAGATAATTCATTCAGTGAAAGGACTCGCCTGTTTATTTTCTCAGGCAGGTTCTTAGCTTTTTCTGTAAAAGTCCTCTACTCTCCAGCCAATTATCACCAAACATTGCACAAAACACATCTGCTGCTTGGTTTCCATGGTGCAGAACTGGTGAAGTATTGGCACTGCTATATTTTAATGATGTTGAACTCCTAACATGGATTTAAACCTCCCCTGAATGATTTGCACACTGTAACAGTATCAAAATGTCAGCCTTGTCAGTACACCAAGGCATGATTAATGAAATTACATAGATTCAAAATATTTCCAGTGTTTAGTTGTGCTCTGGCCTGACTAGCATGAAGTGCTGAACTGATCTGAGAAGAATTTTGTGCCAGACATCTATACAAACCCCTAAAACTCTCAGTCTGTGGGTTTAAACTTACACTGTACACCTATTATTATAAGTTTTACTGGAGTTTTCGAAAAATTCATAGTAGATACTGAATAATATGTATTTAAGATTAATTACTCAATAATGAGCGGGAGTTTTTTTAAGGGATTAAAGTAAAAATCCTATCTCTGCTCCCTAGGTGGTGTTTACAGACAGCCTGGCAGGAAAATATTAAATGATTATCCTAGATATATGGGTAAAACTTTAGATTACATAAGATTTACCCAAGATTAGGACAGTTTACTTTAAATCAAAAGAGGAGAAATTCTGGTGAGGTACATTTAGACTAAGTCACTAACTATTCATACACCTTTATACACAAGTAATCACAGTTTCAGGTTTCTATAAGAATTGTGGCTACGTCTTGTACTGCTTACACTGAAGCAATCCATTGCTTCAGTTATAAAGACTAGGCTTACAGATCAGCATCACTCAGTCAATCCCTATCATTAATAAACTCTATTTCCTCAAAAACTCTCCATTTAAAGTTACAGAAATCACATATTTTCTCCATTTTGATGTTTGAGGTAAACATTAACTGAAGCTCTTGACCTGTATCTGCATAATTATATGCATTGCGCTGCTGCCACATGATTGGCTGATTGGATAACTGCATGAACGAGCAGGTGTGCAGGTCTTCCTATTAAAATGTACAATGAGTGTATGCAAGTATGTGCTAGTAATGAGAAATTACAGTCCTTTCTCAGGTCAATAAAGCATTCTGCAATAAAACACTGAGAATGAAAGACAGATAGAAACAGATAGGTAGAGTGAGAAACTGGAAGAAGCAGAAAGTGAGAGTATGGAGGAGCTGAGAGAATGTACCTTTGCCACCTGTTCCTTGGCCTCCAGGCTTGTTGTAGAGGTAGATATCGGAATCAGGCAGATCACTGCTCACATGGAAGTAGTGCTGAAAGAGAGAGAGAGAGAGAGAGAGAGAGAGAGAGAGACAGAGAGACAGGCAGACAGGCAGACAGACAGAGAGAGAAACAGGTGGGTGGTTTGATTGCAGAACACACTGAAAGACTGACTGCTGAGGAAAAAGACAAAGTTACCAGCATAATCAGGTAGAAACTTTTCCACAGCACTTATCAAAACTATTTTAGGATGTTGAATAGCGGGGATTTGAAAAGAACAGCCCTTCATGAATGCACCCTGACCTAAACCTATTACACCATGCAACATTTTTTTCATCCGTTTTATTTTTTTCAATTCTTTGAAATTCACTATGTAACTCTGGCTGTGTGATGCATTTGAGCAAACAGAAAGGCCAGAGTGCATTAAAACCAACATGTGAGTGTAGTCCGAGCGAAGCAGCAAAGGGCACACAGACTGTAAATGTTACCTTGAAGTGGTGCTCCATATTACTGTCTGTGTATTTGGGGATGTGCAGGAAGATGAGTAGATTCTGACGGAGATAATGGGCCAAGGCGCGGATCCATGGGACGCTGTATTGAGGCAGACTGAACTCCATCACCTCAGTAGGAGCAGAACCAGGAGGCTGAATAAACTGCAGCGAGAGAGAGCGAGGGAGAGCGGGTGAGAGAGAAAACATTTACAAAAATGTGTAAAAAGAAATGCATGTTATAGATAGAGAAGTACACAACACTTGTGCACTGTGAATAACCTAAAGTCGAAAAGGTCTGCATCCCAGACAACATTGTATACAGTGCATCTGGAAAGTATTCACAGTGCTTCACTTTTCCCACATTTTGTTGTTAAAGCCTTATTCCAAAATGGAATAAATTAATTATTTTCCTCAAAAGTCTACAAACAATACCCCATAATGACAACATGAAAGAGGTTTGTTTGAAATCTTTTCAAATTTATTAAAAATAAAACACAAAAAAGCACATGTACATAAGTATTCACAGCCTTTGCCATGACACTCAAAATTGAGCTCAGGTGCATCCTGTTTCCACTGATCATAGGTCAGATGTTTCTACAACTTGGAGTCCACCTGTGGTAAATTCAGTTGATTGGACATGATTTGGAAAGGCACACACCTGTCTATATAAGGTCCCACAGTTAACAATGCATGTCAGAGCACAAACCAAGCCATGAAGTAAAAGGAACTGTCTGGAGACCTCCGAGAGAGGATTATAATAATAATAATAATTTATCAATTTGTATAGCGCTTTTTTACAATGGTACATTGTCTCAAAGCAGCTTTACAGAAATATCATTTTTACATTTACAAGCGACTTACTAATGAGAGCACATTCACACACCAATGGTAGCAGAGCTGCCATGCAAGGCGCTAGCTTGCCATTGGGGGCAATTTAGGGTTCAGTGTCTTGCTCAAGGACACTTCGGCATGGGATAACCCGGGCCGGGATTCGAACCACCAACCCCACGGTTAGTGGATTAGTGGACAACCCGCTCTACCGACTGAGCCATCAAGGCACAGATCTGGAGGAGGGTACAGAAACATTTCTGCAGCATTAAAAGGTCCCAATGAGCACAGTGGCCTCCATCATCCATAAACAGAAGAAGTTTGGAACCAGCAGGACTCTTCCTAGAGCTGGCCACCCAGCCAAACTGAGCGATCGGGGGAGCTCCAGTGTGTCCCTGTGGAGAGAGAACCTTCCAGAAGAACCATCTCTGCAGCACTCCACCAATCAGGCCTGTATGGTAGAGTGGCCAGATGGAAGGCATTCCTCAGTAAAAGGCACATGACCGCCCGCCTGGAGTTTGCCAAAAGGCACCTGAAGGACTCTCCGACCATGACCAAGACAAAGATTGAACTCTTTGTCCTGAATGGCAAGCGTCATGTCTGGAGGAAACCAGGCACCACTCATCACCTGGCAAATACCATCCCTACAGTGAAGCATGGTGGTGGAAGCATCGTGCTGTGGGGATGTTTTTCAGTAGCAGGAACTGGGAGACTAGTCAGGATCGAGGGAAAGATGTACAGAGACATCCTTGATGAAAACCTGCTCCAGAGTGCTCTGGACCTCAGTGGACAACTATTCCAACAGGACAACAACCCTAAGCACACAGCCAAGATAACAAGGGAGTGGCTACAGTACAACTCTGTGAATGTCCTTGAGTGGCCCAGCCAGAGCCCAGACTTGAACCTGATTGAATATCTCTGGAGAGATCTGAAAATGGCTGTGCACCGATGCTCCGGAATGAATGTGTTCTATATGGTTACAAACACAGATCAGATTTATTCTACCCCCATTGCAAATCAGGATTATTGTCAAAGTTTACAGACTTTCAGCTGTTCCTAATTCAACACAATACATGCTTCAAGTATTTTCCCCAAATTCAACTGAAAATGCAACTTATAGTGACTTCTCCAGTTTCAAAATTATTCAACCTCTTCATGGCAAGCATCTTTAGTACTTAGTAGAGCACCCTTTTACTGTTATGACCTGCTGCAAATGAGATGCATAGCTTCTGGGTTCACATTTTAAACAATTATTTAAAAAAAAAAATAAATAAATAAATAATAATAATAATAATAATAATAATAATAATAATAATTCTACACCACACCCACCATCAGTTCAAATGTGAATGCAGATATAGGTAAAGCTACTTAGAGCACTAAACATATTGAAATACAGTGTATGCAACACAGATATTTTACATTTTTATATTACCTTTTGCTTTCAAGCTTCTTGTGACCTTTGTGAATTATAATTTATACAATCAATTGACACTAGACGCCTCATTTAAAGCATATACAAAGCAGCCTACAATTCTATGAGCACAATTTTGACAGTTTCCAGCCACAACTTGTGAATCTTTTTTTGCTTCAGCCCCAATTCATGACCTCCGTGCAGTCCCCCTCAGTCAAAACCCTCCAGTAATCCTCTGATTCGTAAATTTAGCATAAATTTATTCAGAAATGAATGCTCTCATTTTGTCATTTATGTATTGTTACTTTTGACAGGAAAATAACTCCATATGCAGGACTCCATTTGGAGGCAATGAATATTTCAAAGACCACTAATAGACACTGAAGACACTATGAGTACCTCTACATCTGCAGGGGTCAGTTTGCAGTTTCTAACCAGCATCACAGTGATGATGTCGAGTGTGGCCTCATCCAGTCGCTTTCTAAGAACCTTCACCAACTCGTCTGTGATCTCCGGACCTGCCAATCAGAGCACAGAAGGACCAGGATAATCTTAACTCCAGAGATACGTACTATTCAAGCTATGCAGCTTCGCTACCTAGTGCATGAATAGAACAATCACGAGTGTACTGCAGACTGAACCAGCACTGATAATCACTGAAAGTCTAATACACATTAGAGTGTACAGTGTTATACAACTTTTGTTACATAATGGCAACAGCAATATTTATGAAAGTACAAACCAATATAATAGGTGTTACTGGCTCCATAATACATACACATGCTAAATTTTAGCTTAGGAAGAGAATAATTTGTTTGTGCCTGTTGTCTGGTCCTACTGGATCACTTGTGAGCTAGCTGCAGGTGCACTCATATCTCAGGCTCTTGGCTGGCTCAAGAGCACGTAAATAATCATCACCTTCCTTTTAAACTTCGACTACAAGATTTGTAATTAGCTGCACATGAGGTTAACTGCTATTTCCTGTTTCACATTCAAACAGGAACTCATCATTTGGCAACCCATTTCTTTCTTGCTCGTATATTCATATATTGTTGAGTATAGCAAGGAAATATTTACAGGAAGGTTAAGAAGATGCTGCATAAGTCAGTACATTTCTGCTATAGTGGATGGTACCACATGGATACCCTGAAGTTTTTTTTTATTTCCCAAAAGAAAGTCTCTCTTGCTTTACTGAGTAATCTCACCTGGATACTTTGGATTTTGTGCTACTGTAATCTGTGCTATTCACAATATGCTCATACTGAACATTGTTTCAACATACAGTATTTAGCACGGTTTGACAGTATACAGTTATATTTAATCACACTATGCTTGTCATCCAGAAGAGCAGACTGGTTCCTCATAAGGTTTCTTCCTTATTTTGTCTCTGGGAGTTTTCTTCACCACTGTCATCTCTGGTTTGCACATTAGTGATCTAAATCTAGCTTGATATTGAGAACACTAAGAAGCATGTCACCTGCTGAGAGACAAAGGGCACTGCAACCCCTCCCATAAACCCTGCACCTCCTACAACACACTCCTAAACCCCACCGCTCACTCCTACATTTACCTCTGTTCTCGTTACTGTTATTATGGTCACCGTCATTATTGTTATTTGTTATACAGTGGTTGTTCTCTTGCTATAACCATCATTGCTGTTATCACTATTATTAGTAGTTATTACAGATATTTTGCTATTATTATTGCCATCTTTTTCACACTGGATTCTAATCCTTGGTCAACATTGTGCCATACACCATCATACCAATCAAATCTTAACAGGATCATATTAAAGTGAGAGAATTAAAGAGAAGAAATAAATGAGAGAGAGAGAGAGAGAGAGAGAGAGAGAGAGAGAGAGAGAGAGAGAGAGAGTAGACAAAGTGGTGACATCATGGATTGAACAGTTGAAATGCTGTATGAAGATCAACAGCATTCCCTAGCAGGATGTAAGCGGTACTGCAGGCATTGAGCCTGCATCAAATTCACATGCATTATTACTGCATAATGCAACATAGAGATACTTCTTTCACATCTCTGTCACTTTACCAAAATGTGTAAGGTCTTAAAATTAAAGGGTTTTTTTATGAAAAGGTACTGGGAACTAAACCCATACTGAATTAAAGATTTTAAAAATCTGCATTTTTGTAGATTTACTAACTCCCATAATAACACCTTTCTAACAAGATTTTGGCTTAATAGTTCTGTACAGTAAAACACTGGCCTATTTGTAATAGCGTGAATATATTGTCTTCCAGTGAAGATTACAGAACACAGTCACACTCTCTCTCTCTCTCTCTCTCTCTCGCTTGCTCGCTCTCTCCCTCACCTGCACGTCCCACTCCATGCACTAACAGCAGAATGTGTTTGTCCACCTGTCCAACTGGCCTTGAGCCCTCCAGAGATGACCGGGAGCCCTGGAAACAAGAAATATATCTAATACACACACGATATACACACCTGATTTCAATTCTCTCTCTCACACACACACACACACACACTCTCTCATGCACATGCACACAACCGTATAGCCTATTTTTCAGTTTACAAAGTGCAGGTTCCTCATAGCTTGCTCTGTAGTTCATACCTCCTTAAGGAAGAATCTCTGACTCTGATCAGCTCTTCAAGCTCATAAACTGAAGGACATGTTCCTGTTTTATACACAGCAGTGCACATAAATCACCCAGCAGTGACTCGGCTTGCAACCAGAGCCATAATGACTTCTGCAGGCTGCAGTTTCCTGATGCTTAATGCATGTGTATAAAAGAATTCTAAAAATACACCACATTTGAAAGAATGTACAGTGAAATGGGTAAACCAGGGATACATGCAACTGCTGCTGAGAAAACACCAATGGCCATCTTCCCCATCAACATAAAACACTGACTGACATCGTCAGGTAGTACATCATGCTGGCAGACTGTGTTTTCTTACCCTGTAATGCAGAACTAAAATAGAAATTGATGATGTTTTATACAGGTTTGATACAGGCGCAATGTTTTATACAGGTTTTTGTGTCACTGATTAAATCAGCCAACATACACTGGCAATCTACCTACATCCAGTGTGGATTTAAAAAAATCTGAGCATAATGTTGTACAAAAGGCTGATAATCAGCCCAGAGTTTTAGCTACCGAACTACCACTGCCACATGCCATTTTTTTCCCATCCGTCATCTCTGTCCATGTCAAACATCAACAATTTTTCAGTTGTAATAATAACAATAATAATAATAATAATAATAATAATAATAAAGCTCTGATCTTCTTTGACATTACAAGATGTTTGGAATGTTAATATTATGTATGTATATTTCAGAAAAAACAAAATTTGTAAATAAAAATATAAATAAATAAACAAACAAACAAACAAACATAATATTGCATTCACATATTATATTCAACCAAATCCTCTAGAGTTTTAGGTGGAGCAGAATCATTAGAGGGATTGGATTGGAGTGCAAAATTTAAGCACAAACTGCAAACAGATGCAAAGCAACATAGCTGCTTGATGACTTCCCAAATTTTACTGTACTCCACTGTGCAGAATCTTAATTAAGAAAGATTAATAAATGATTGCTTGCGCATATCATTATGAAATAAATAAGTTTAAATAAAATACATAAAGCTATCATTGGATATGCCTTTAACTTAGAATAGGAAATCCATTACATCACTGGAAACTTTAACAGTGTGCGTGAATGGTACCGTAAGATCGTCAGATCCCAGAGGCTCCTGACTGCGAGCCAAACCCAGGGATCGAGAAACATGGAGATTCATATCCAGATCACTGTATGCCCCTGACTGAGAGGTTTCTGACAGTCTGACGAGAGAAGAGAGGAATCAAACCAGTTCAGACAGAAAGATTTAACACTACATTAAGGCTTTCAAAAAAAGTTACATATCAGAAGGAATAGAAGCCAGCATGAATAAGTGAAGAGTGATGAGGAGTGATGAAAGGGTAGAAGTCAGATTTAGTGGGGGTTATCCAACCAACAGACTGACCTGAGGTAAAAGACAGATTTGGTGGTGCGTTCCTGATACACAAACATGTTCTTGCGGTTGACCACACAGAAGGCACTCAACACTGAACGCAGAGCCTGAATTGCTGATAGAGAACAAAGCAGGAAGAGTTTAATAGCATCAATAATTAGCAATTAATAATATCACAAATTATTAACAATAATGCCAAATACAACTGCTCTACAAAACGAAACACGCAATATACATAATCTGCACCATGTTGCTGTACAGCATTTTCTGTTTTCTTCAGTCTTATTTTTGGCATAAAATAATGCCTCTCTTATAACTCTATTTAGCAGTCTATATTGCTTATTTATTTAAATGTTACATTTTGGATAAGGTGGGTGGCTGTGGATTTTAACTGAAAACAAGCGAATTGGACTGATCATCTTAACACATAAAATATACTCCACAAAACTAATAATGTGAGGTTGAGAGAGTCAATCCCCATAGGGTTTATATGGCACAGAATTTGAATAACTGGTGGTGTGAATGACTAACGCCTACACTACTTTTAAATGCACATCAAATTCCATTATAAACTCTATCAGAATATTGTCTTAATCTGAATTGGGCAATGGGATTGCAGCATTTACATGACTCAGCACTAATTAGAATATTCCCAAATTCCGATTAATATTGGAATATTGATGTGCATGTAAATGTGTGTGTGACGCGTGTGTGTGTGTGTAGTCACCTCGTGCCACTCCCATGTTGGGCCCCATCTTTAGTCGTGGGTGGATTTGGATGACGGTGTTCCAAACTACGTCACACGCAAAGTGACCCGGCATGAAGTGCATAGTGGCAGCCAAGTAATCTCTCGGCTGATAGCTTTCATCCGCATTATAGTCTGTAACAGATGGAAAGAGAGAGGTGGTGGG
>JAFFST010054760.1:0-10571 GCA_022414735.1 Noturus placidus | reverse complement strand
ATATATTTTTTTTTTTTATATATATAAATTCTTTTATGTATATAACTGGAAATCAGTTTGACTTTAAAGGCAGAGAGCAGAGTTAGAACATCCAGCAGGACAGAGTAACTCACTTCGTCCATGGTAGCTAGCACGGCCTGTTTGTGAAGCACTGGGAGTTTGGACAGAGGATCACCTGTCATACTGAGAGAACAGACAAGCTTCAATGTCACAATGTCTGTCAGAGTGCTGTTAAAATTACAATGTAATGGACACACCATCAGGTACAAAGAAGGATGTATGCCACATTTCTTAGATTACAAAATGCAATTTTTTTTTTCCAATCCCAGATCTGCACTCGCGTAAATTAGTAATGTCGTCACGGCTATGATCAATCAAACAAAAGCTGCTAATGAAATAAATATTTCAACCTTAATTGTTTTTCTACTTCTGACAAAGAGCTTAAGATCAGAATTTGATCAAGGGCTTCAGCTTAGGGAACAATACAGCACTGCATTATAGGGACAAATACTAAAACCTGATAGAGCAGTTCTGTCAGCCATGAGTTTGTAACTTTAATGTTGACTTTCATAAAGTAAACAGAATTTTGGGATTGCCTTCTCTAAGATGGAAACATGCAATGCTCCTTCAAGTTGGTCTAAAATAAGTACAAAATAGAACATAGTAAAATGACTAGATTTAGAATGACAATACTGTGAAATGTAAATAATCAAGATATTGTGGGTAACCAAAATCAGCTCAGGCCGGGTCCCATAATTGTATTGTATAAACAAAGTGAACAAAGTGAACAAACTGACCCATCCATTCCAACCCCGCGCAGGCTGTCCAGATTCTCCATGAGCTCTTCGTCTGAGCGGTAGGAAGACGGCTGTCCAGGCGAGCGGGTCATAGACACACTGCTCTCAGAGGTGTACCTGAGTGTACGTACATACATACACACACACACACACACACACACACACACACACACACACACACAAAGAGAGAGAAAAACAATGGTAAGTAGGTAGAGCATATTTGACATTTGCTAAATATGCACTTTCCAAGACTCCAAAATAAAGATGTAACGGTATGAAAATGTCATATCATGATTATCGTGACCAAAACTATCACGGTTATCAGTATTATCACAGTAAAGTATGGAGACACACACTGAAATCATTTTAAACAGGTTTTATATTTGGCCATAAAGCTGCTGTTTTGTTGTTGTGTTTTTCATTATGAATAATAATGAACCAGGGACCTACAGAGAGTTCCTCTGGGGTTCAAATGTAAAAAGTAAAAAAGAGAGGGCTACATCACCAAAACAGCTAATTTTACTACTTTACTAACTTTAATTTAACTACATATTCTTATCACCCTAGTAGACATTGTAAACAGACTGTATGTGGTCACAATGATGAATATGAGAATGACACTACGCAACATAACCTAATGGTATTTTATTTTTACATTTATAGAAATAATTACAACAAAACAGCAACTTCTAATGTAGAATTGAATCCAAAGAATCTTTAAAAGAAAACTTAAATTTATTTTCTATTACCATCCACAAATGTAGAGACACACCCACTGTATTTCACTTACTGTAAAAATCAGTAAACATTCATTTCACAATTATATTTACATTCGGCGATTGCAATCGCATCATGACAGTGTGAATATCTGTCTGCAGACTCGAATCGGACAAATAAAGGGGAACATTCTCGGACTTTCTTGTGATTAATTTGCTACTGTTTTCTGCACGCGCTCGTGTTAATTTGAATTCAAATGCTTTTTACATAATTTAATTGTTTATTAATTAATGTTGGGAGGGGCACTTCTAAATAATTCAGAAAAAGGGCAGGGGCTCAAGCCGCCAGAGCCCCCCTACTGCACGTCCCTTCAATTCAAGCGATTGCCCCCGCCCGAATTACCGCTAATTCTTCCATTAGGTGTCCCTCAGCATTTTAAAAAAAATACAAAATATGACCACACTTCGGATTTGCGTCAGACTCATGCTGGGTGTGTGTGGACAGCATTTACCGTGAGTTTTATAAAATCACGATAATCGTGCACAGTTTTAATGATAATTAAATGTGACACTGTAATACTAACTGTCTGGGAATTTTATCATGAAACCAATAACCGTTTCATCCCTACTCCAAAAACCAAAAAGAAAATGATGATATCAGCAAATACAATTGGATTACTTACCTTACGTGATTGATGTCAGTGGCCATGACCTCTATTTCCAGTGGTAACGTCAACACGAAGATGTCCAGAGTGACAGAGAGCTCATTCAGATCCATCGACTGAAGAGATTCTGCATTTTCCAGACAACCGATCAGCTCACCTGAAATAAAACAACAAATAAATAACTGAGAATGAAAAGAATAGTTTCCCAAACTATATGGTTAAGTTTTATTCATTTCATTAATTTCTGTCACACCGTGGCCTAAACCACATCAGCAAATCTGTTACATTACTACAGAACTGGATGCAGTGTGTGGGCAAGAAACTTTACAAGCATTACTTTTTTGATAACTTAAACCAGTAGCATCACTTTGAAACTAAATACACTTTAGACATTTTTTTTTGGTGCAAGACAAAATTTCTTGAATAGCTCTGTGCTTTGATTGGATTCTCCTTTTTTTGAAAATCACTGTGATTGAAATGATCATCAAAAGTACAATATAAAATGTGATATGGCACAAAATAAGGGTCAAACTTAGATATCCAGCCATCCCAAGTTCAAGAAAGTTTCCCAAATATTCCGTTATTGATCTGTTCATTAAGTGTTAATCTGAGTTAACTCAGAGTCAAACAGTGGCTTACATACCCAGGCAGGTGGGCAGGGTCCTAATTGGCATAGAGCCACGACAGCTTTTTGTGCTAAGCGAGCAGACGAGGTGGATGAATAAAGGAGGCATCTCAGGCTCAGGTGCTTCCAGCACAGAGTCTCCATCAAGGATGCTGAAAGAGTCTTCATCCTGATTGACTGTGTTTGAATCGCTCCCAGAGTCATCTCCCGCTCCTTCCTCCACGTCTCCTTCCTCAGCTTTCCCGTTCCCCTGGTCCTGATACTCCACCTCCAGATCCGTGTCGCTCTCTGACACCATGCAGCACCCAGACACATTCTCTGAGAATCAGGTTTTAATACAATTAATAAAAATGATCATCAAAACAAGCAGTAATAATACTCTTTTTGAGAAAAATAAAGACAAACACGAAATCGGAACAAAAAAATTAAATAATAAATCACTGTAATGCACAACCTTGTGTGGCTTATTGCTTTATTTTAGAACACAAAAGGTTGAAAGATGTTTTCACTAATCAATCTACAAACAATTCATTGCATCGACTAACCCAGACTTTACACTGGCAAGAAACAAGTTGCCACTGTTATGGTAATCACTTGTGGTCCTGTTCTACTTGTTCGTTTTTTCTAGGTTTGTTTATTTACTGCAATTAATACTACAAATTTGTATTAAAACTCTTTGTATTAAAGAATAATAATATACAGTACTGGGCAAAAATTTTAGGCACATGCAAAGAAATGCTGCAGCGCAGAGATTCCTTCAAAATAATGAAATTAAATGTTTCTACATTAAAAGAATAAATAATAAATACCATAAAGAGCAGTGAACAGTAGTAAATGAAATAAAGTAAATATTTGGTGCGACTACAAAAAAGAAAGAAAGAAAAAAAAGTAGACTATGGTACAGTTTGTGCAGTTTTATAAGGAAATGAGCTGTACGTTTTATTGAGCATCTTGTAGAACCAGCGACGGTTCTTCTAGAGACTTTGAGAGTGTCGCACTTGCTTCTTATTTTTCCAGCAGCCATCATTATGTTTTTTAATCTGAAAAGTGTCTCTTACGTAATAAGCTGCTTTCTTTACTGACAAACATTTTTACTGACCTCTAATTCAATTTTGTGCTGAAAAATTAATATTTAGGAATCCAAAATGTTTTCTGTACATTCGATGATGACAACTCGATGATGTAAAAGTCATAAAATAAACAATATATAAAAATTTGTACTAAAAATTGGGTGCCTAAAACTTTTTGTTACACAAATGCCATAAATGTAAATGCAAATGTAAAACTCAGGAGCAGGTAGGAGATAAATGTGTTGTATTAGTGCATTTCTCACCATCCTCTGTGGCCAGCTCAGCCTCAGAGACATCACAGTCCTCGCTGGGCCTCCTGTCTCTCTCTTCATCCGAATCCTCCTGGAGTGAGGGATAATATTGAAAAGAAACAGCTCATTAAGTACTGTGAAAAATAATAAAAATCTATGTATTGTTAAGACAAAAATGATGAAACGGTCTTTGAAATCAACATCTATGTAAGCTCACGTCTTTCTTTGAGGCCTGGGGGCAGTAGAAGAAATAATGTGGATTGGAGGGAACAGCTTTAAAATGCTGAGCACCAATGGCCAGGAATTTGTCCTATAAAAGAAATAAAGATATTACTGTTTACACAGCAAATATAACGGTCACTTGATTAATGTCATTCATTACAACCTGATGTACAACCTGTATGATTTTGTGTAGATCGGGGTACACCTCACACTTCTGCTGCGACTGGAGCAGAGACAGAGGGAATTCTGGGACTCTGAGGGAAGGGGTCTGATCTGGGGCATCAAGAGAGCTTGGGGTGGACACTTTTCCTTTAGACACCACTTCACTTCCATCCTCCAGTTCAAAGCTAAACAAAGGACATTCAACAGATGTGGACAACACAATTGTGGACAACACAAATGAGTTTTCAACACATCGTGGTAAAACTTATTTGGAGTCTTGGCTGCACGGCTCTCTATCTGGCTATTTGAGTCTAACCTTCCCCCATTGAATCCCGAGCTTAGCGTACTGTCGAGTATCACATGTTTTCCTCATGCGAGTATTGTTTTTTACAGGTTCCCCAGTTTCCTCCCACCACTCAAAAACATGGAAATATATGATTCATCTACTCTAAATTGCCCCTAGATGTGAATGAGTGTGTGAATGCTTGGGCACATGGTGCCCTGTGATAGACTGGCATTCCATACAGGGTGTTTTCCTGCCTCTGCCAGTATTCATGGGAGAGGCTCCCGATTTACCATGACCCTGACCAGGATAAAGTGGTTAGGAACATGAATTAACTAAGTAACTAACCAATAAACAAACAAATGAGCACGTGAACTGATCAAATGATTAATTAATTAAATGTTTAGTTCCACATTTATTGATTATTGCAAGTATTCATAGCCATGCCTCCTCTTGACATTACCACTAACATTACAAGTTAAAAATTCCTAATATATAATGCATTTATCTTCACACACAAAGCAATTCATTTCTCCTTTTTTTAATTACATTTTTGTAGTCTACAATGGAACAGGGTGATTTCTGTAGCCGTGTCATCAAGGCAGATAAATTTTCCCGTCTCCATGTCTACCTTTAAATTTCCAAAAATGTCATGCAGACACTTTATCCATGAAGCCGTTACCTGGATGAGGAAACTAACATCGCTCTGCCTGTTCTCTCATCTTTGCCCTTTCCGATGGTGAAGGTGGCCCCTGATCTCAGAGTTTTCACTGTGCTCTCTGCTCTGTGGGGTTCGTGTTGCTCGCGGAATGTGCGTACATGACCACAAAGAGTCTGCAGGAAGGAAGTGATGTCGATCTCCTGCAAAGATTCCTCACAGTAGTCCATCGCGGTCAGGACGTCCTGAGAGGAGATACTGTATGATAGCTGCAGACTGCGGAACACACCTGTGAAATAGAGCACAGCATAAAGTATGTTTATACATACATAGAGTATATACACAGTCACACACACAAACACGACCAGACAAACACACATATATGAACACAAATGCACATGAAAGTCACACACAATGACAATACATATACAGACACAATACACAACAAAATGTAAAAGCATGCCATCATTTCTAACACATAATGCAAGCACAGAACAATGTATGTATTTGTGCACGTATGCGTGTGTACCTCGGACGTAGCTCTGGTAGTAGTGTTCTTGCAGCAGGCTACAGTAGTTGGCCAGTTCTTTCTGTTTGTGGGGATGAGTGATTAGCTCTGACCAAGAAGAGGCGCTGCTGCGCTCCTGAGAGAGAGACCTGAACCGAGCACACCAACATCAGTAAATGGACCAACAGGCACACTGACAACACACATGCATGCTGCCGACACCCATAACAGCCATTAAACAGTCATGCTGAAAGAAGACAACTAGAAAACCATACACATATGCAGTTAAATCTGTATATAAACATTAAAGAGTAAAGTAAAGATGTTTAGTAGCCCTGTACCCTCAGGAGGACTACTAAAATTTACAAACAACACTGGTGAATGTGCACTGGATAAAAATTTTGTATTGTTTAGTTATGTTTGTATTATCTTCTTGGGCACAAACAATATGTAATTCTCGTGATAAGATTCCTTGGATTTACATAAATATTCAACCCCCCATTGACCTTTTCCACTTTTTGCAGTGTTGAAATTGACGTACCGTATTTTCCGCACTATAAGGCGCACCTAAAAGCCTTAAATTCTCTCAAAAATCGGCCGTGCGCCTAATAATCCGGTGCGCCTTATGTGTGGACTGAGTTCCAAAATCTGTAAAAATGTTGTGTGACTTTGGTTGGCGTAACAACCATATGCACCTTATAACACGGTGCACCTTATGTATTGGTCAAGTACAGAAATAGACCCGGTAATTGAGATTGCGCCTTATAGTGTGGAAAATGCGGTAATTGTTTTTTTTTTTTCCATTGTTTCTCATATGAAGGTGCAAAATATCACACAATGATATTAAACCAAAAATCAAAGATTTGTTGGCTGCATAATTCAGCAGGGGCAAATACTTAGTAGAATCTTAATAGAGTGACTTTTGACTGCAATCACAGACATGTCTTGGTCAGCTTTGAGTCAGTATCTGGATCCTGAGATTTTTTTCCCCATTCTTCTTGAACTTTGCTGAAGCTCTGGTAGTTTATATAGTTTGTTGTTGAATAACAATGTCCAAGTCTTGCTACATATTGTTAATCAGACTGAGGTCTGGGCTTTGTCTGAGCCATTGTAACGCATTCAGGTATTTGGTTTGTAATCCATTCCAGTGTATCTTCGGCAGAACAAAAATTATTCTTTCATTGCGAAAATAAGCATTTCAGAACAAATTAAGCATCTTTAGCCATATTGAGATGAAGCTCATTTCTGAAGGTCATGTATGGAGTCAAATTTACACATCTCCTTTGTAATAAAACTCTGGGAATCTGGAATCTTGGCACTAACCAACAACATGAATATCCAACAGATTCCTTTTGCTATGAACTTCACATTATAACATTGTTGGATAATGAGTGCATTCATAGGACACCACACACATGATATTGTATCTTGAGTGAATGCAAAGTGAGGCTTTATATTATGCTTTCTCGAGGTGGTGGCAGAAAAAAAAAAACAGCCACACTGCCATTCTAAAACACCTGTAAAGGATGGCGTTTTCTCAGCTGCCCATATAAATAGCACTGCTGTACAGTATCCAAATAGCACTGCTGTACAGTATATATATATATATATATATATATATATATATATATATATATATAATTTATTTATTTTTTAAGTGTGTAAGTTAATACAAACTCCAGCAAAACAGAAACCAGAAGTTAATCACAAACCCTTTACACATCACTCATTAGTTTAGTCATTTCAATCTACAGGTGATCTAAAGTACAGAGGAAATGCAGCAGTATGTCCCAATTTGCCTACTACACACAGTGGCAAGCAAGCAAGCAGACAGAGAGAAGAGATTGACTTCAGCAGGACAGGAGGTCTGCAACAGGAGGTGCTAGAGTTATAAATTGACCTACAGATGGGTCCCAAATTCTGGGTCCACTGCCAAGTACAAGGCTTATCAAAAGCACACTATCTGGTTCGAGTATGACTGGGCTATTACCAGAGGTTATCGTTATATTGGCCCAAGTTAAATGCAAAAAGGACTGTGCCCAAGGGAGCTGAATGCTCAGCAAAATACAGAGCTTAATTAATTAATTTGCATCTCCTGAGATAACTCTAACTCACTTTGAATTTTACTTTTCTCTCAGCAGAAATCAGACATTTAAAAGTGAGAGAAATCCATTTCTTAGCGGTGTGAGAAAATCTCACATGAAAGTGAATCTCTCATACAAATACAATACATGTTCCAAAACTACTTTATTATTTTATTCATTTTCATAATTATTATAACATTATTGATAACACATTTATCACCTAAAACAGTAGAACAAACATGATACTGACTCGGTATGCTCCTCGATCACTTCCACATCATTACTGCTGCTTTCATCCAATCATAACACACATTTGTTTATTTATACTAGTGAAAAATATTGTCTCAGAAAGAAAATAAATTTGTTTGATAACTGAAAGTGAATTCAGACTTTTAGACATGACTGCATATGCAAAGTTGGGGTGCTTATTATTACAGTCAGTGTGGGGTTTAAGACCTCATACTCTGTAGGCTGCTGTAGCCACTGTATCAGAGAGAAAGAGAAAGAGAACGAGGAAAAGCCTTTACATTCCTCAACCCTTCCCATTGTGGGTAATTTTGGCTCAGCAGCAGCAGCTGGAAGCAGTAAGCATTGCTACCTGGACTTCAGCTGCTGATTGACCTCCCAGGACAGTGCATCTTGAGATCTATCCTCATTGGAAGGAAAAAGCAGAGATTAAATGCTACAAACAAATACTATAAAGAAAAGTTCCCCATTTACACCTCACCTCAAACATTGTCCATCAGTCAAGGCATAGCTGGCATCCAAGCTATGACTTATATCTCCAACAGGTCATAGAAGCTTGTAAGCTTTGCTTCAACACCGTGTGCCTTCACATTACAGTAAACTCAAGACACTAAACATGACTTGGCTCATTGAATATATTTGAGATAAAAAGAAAAACTGCTCTTTAAACAAAGAAACATAAAACATTTTATGGTCACTGAAGCTTTTGTGAGGGTTCAGAGTATTTTATTGGGCATTTGCCAATTATAAAAGTTCCATATTGCATTTTTTAACATTTAAACATTCATCACTCTTTAGCAAATTTCCCAGTATGGTATTACTACACATTTACCAGTACCTGTATACACAAAAATGTCAAAGGGTCATGAGGGTTTTTTTGTTTGTTTTGCTTTTCTTGCAATTTTATCTTGGAGACCCTGAACAAAGTCCTGTATGGGGCACCAGCAGGGGACTCCGTAGTTCTGCTGGGGGACTTCAACGCACATGTGGGCAATGATGGAGATACCTGGAGAGGCGTGATTCGGAGGAACGGCCTCCCTTATCTAAACCCAAGCGGGCATTTGTTATTGGACTTCTGTGCTAGTCATGGACTGTCTATAACGAATACCATGTTCGAACATAAGGAGGCTCATAAGTGTACATGGTATCAGAGCACCCTAGGCCGAAGGTCGATGATCGATTTTGTAATCGTATCATCTGATCTGAGGCCGTATGTTTTGGACACTCGGGTGAAGAGAGGGGCGGAGCTGTCAACTGATCACCATCTGGTGGGGAGTTGGAACAAGGGCTCGGGGAAGACTCTGGACAGACCTGGAAAGCCCAAACGGGTAGTGCTGGTGAACTGGGAACGTCTGGAGGAAGCCCCTGTCCGTGAGATTTTCAACTCTGTTTTTCAATTCAATTTTTCTGGCATCCCTGTGGAGGTTGGGGGCATTGAACCTGAGTGGGCAATGTTCAAAGCCTCCATTGCTAAAGCTGCGGCAGACAGCTCTGGTCTCAAGATCCTAGGTGCCTCAAATGGCGGTAACCCTCGAACACCGTGGTGGACACCGGTGGTCATTGAAGCCATCCGACTGAAGGAGGCCTTCCGGGATGTGTTATCCTGGACGATTCCGGAGGCAGTTGTAAGGTACCGACAGGCCAGAAAGGCTGCAGCTTCTGCCGTGAAAGAGGCAAAGCAGTGGGTGTGGGAGAGGTTTGGAGAGGTCATGAAGGTTGGGTAGTGACCGAAAGAACTAGATCGCGGGTACAAGCGGCCGAAATGGGTATTCTCAGGATAGCTGGCCTCTCCCTTAGGCCCTAAGGCTTAGGGATAGGGTGAGAAGCTCGGCTATCCAAGAGGAACTCAGAGTAGAGCCGCTGCACCTTTGCATTGAAAGGAGTCAGTTGAGGTGGTTTGGGCAACTGTTAAGGATGTCCCCTGGGTGGCTCCCAAGGGAGGTGTTCCAGGCACATCCTACTGGGAGGAGACCTCGGGGAAAAGACCCAGGACTAGGTGGAAAGACTATTTCCACACTGGCCTGGGAACGCCTCGGGATCCCCCAGTCAGAGCTGGTTAATGTGGCTCGGGAAAAGGATGTTTGGAGTCCCTTGCTGGAGCTGCTACCCATCCATCCATCCATCCATCCTCAACCGCTTATCCGTAATCGGGTCGCGGGGGTAGCAGCTCCAGCAAGGAACCCCAAACTTCCTTTTCTTGAGCAACATTAACCAGCTCTGACTGGGGGATCCCGAGGCGTTCCCAGGTCAGTGTGGAAATATAGTCTTTCGACCTAGTCCTGGG
>JAFFST010054759.1:0-14741 GCA_022414735.1 Noturus placidus | reverse complement strand
GCAGAGATGCGTGCAGAGACAGATGGATCATCAGGCTGGAAGGACAAATAGAGCTGGGTGTCATCAGCATAGCAATGATATGAAAAGCCATGAGACTCAATCACCTGCCCTAGAGATGTCGTGTAGATAGAAAAGAGAAGAGGACCCAGAACTGACCCCTGTGGAACGCCAGTGGCGAGTTGCTGGATTTCAGAAATACCTCCCATCCATGATACCTTGAAAGATCTGTCAGAAAGATATGTCATTACATATGCCACATGCTTTCGTCAGGTTTCGGTACGAATATGATGGGACAGGACCAGGGGCTATTGGACTCCTCAATAATGTTTTCTTGCCGTATCCGGGCAACGTCCTCCTCTTTAGCCCTAGCCCTGGGCAAGAGCCAGGTGCAGCAGAACTCGTGTTTTGGGCCTGGGCACTATGCGCAGGCCACCCCAGATGAGGGCCCGGCTGGGGTCCTGGTTAATCCCCTCTATCATTTGTACCCGGGACCAGCAATGCTTCAGCCAGTCGTCCTCTTTTTGCTCTTGCCCGAGATTCCCCTGCCGGTTCACCTGGTGAAAAACAGAGGACATGCGGTTAGCGGGTGTGTGTGGCTTACCTTCGGTGGTGGTGTCCCCTTCCTCCTGGGCCAGGTAGGCTTGCCGGGCTCGGGTCCCATTCGAGCGTGAACGGGGCTTGTCGGGTCGTTGTGCCGAATCGGCCAGAACCCTGGCCAATCTTGTCCGAGGAGCAGGGGCACCAGGAGGTCAGGCATGACGCTGACCTGAAGGGCCCAGGCTCCTGCCACACTCGGGATCTGTACCTCGGCCACCGGAATCGCCCGGGTGTCCCCATAGACACAGGTCACGGTGATAGCCCCGCTCTGACGATGGGGTTTTGGTAGGACGGTGGGCCGGGCGAGGGTCATGGTGCTTTCTGTGTCCGGCAGTGACCGGGTTTCCCTCCACCCACACTCTTATGGTATAGGCCTCGGATGGTTTGGCCGAATGGAGGGAGCACCCTGCATGTCAGGACTTGCTGGCCTTCTTGGAGGGCCCCGGTTCTGTTTCCATGGGCATGGGCTCATCCTTGGGTGTCTCCCTTACCGGGGCGCTCCGGGGGACCCTTCAGGGGCCTGAGTAGCAAGGTGGGTGGGATCGGGGGGCCAAAATCCCTTGGGGCGGCCCGTGGCCTGACCATTCTTCCTCACCAAGCTCCAGGGCATCCAGTGTCCGTTCCAGGGCTTCAGGAGCTCCTGGGCCATCTTTGGGGGTAACGCCCTCAGAAAACGGTGCAGGGCCACCTTGGGGCCGGTGTGTGTCTCGGGCTCGAGCCACCTCTTGGCGTTGCGGACAAGGGTGTTCAGCTGTCTGCAGGGTTTGGTCACCGGGTGGTAGGCCCACCAGTGGAACTCTGCCACAGCCTGGTGACAAGACCGTTTGCACCACACCAGGACACCCTTCTTCATTCTTCCGTAGTTAGTGGCTTCCTCGGGCGCGAGGGCATAATAGATGGTGCGTGCCTCCCCTGAAAGGATGCAGGGCCAATCTTCGTGGTCCCACTGTTCGCGGCATGCGACATTCTCGAGGGTCTCGAAATAACTCTCATCATCAGGGGCTATGGGGGAAGGCAGGTGGTGGGCCTCGCGGCCTGCTTGTTTTTTTTTTTGGTTTTCGTTTTGTTTTGTTTTGTTTTTGTGCTTCTTTTTTTCACGTCAGGAGAGTCTGTGCTCATGCCCGCATCCTCCACCAGTGTAAGGAATTAGCCCGGGAGGGGCGGAGCACAGACACATGGGACCCGTGGGATTTAGAGGTAAGCACGGGAGTGTGCTGCCTTTATTGAGTTTCGGAAGGAGGGGGTGGTGAGGGTGCGTGCGCGTGTGTGAGTGCGTGGAGGTGTGTGTGCATGGGTGTATGTGCATGGCCGGCATTGTAGGGTTCCTCGGAAGCCGTTAAACCATGCGTTGTGCGCATCTCTGACAAGCGGTGGCCTCGTCCTCGTCCGAGGGGTCTGGAGGGAGAGAGAGAGAGAGAGAGAGAGAGAGAGAGATATTAGTACCAACACGCAGGAAACACAAAACGTTGTAAAACCCGCAAATATACTGGGGGGAAGTGACATGCACTTGAGACATAGAATACTTTCTGTCCAAGTGAGCAGAGGGGGGGCCTCTTATATGTTTCCATCGCGTGCTTACTGGTGCATATTTCGCTCCCGACGCACCAATCACTGACCGGAGTGGTGTCCGCAGCTCCGCCCTCCCGTCACGGGGCCTTGCGGCTTTGGCGTGAAGCTGCCTCTTCCGTGGGGAGGAGCGGTTTTCTTCTTTTGCGCGCCGGCCGACGTTCCGTCGAGACAATATATATATATATATATATATATACATACACACACACACATGCACACACAATTTTGAGGTGAGGAACAGATAAGTGTTTAAATTAAGTAATACTTAATATTTGATTGCATATCTCTTACTGGCAATAACTACATCCAGCCTGCAACTCACTGTCATCACAAAATTGTTGGTTTCTTCTTTTGTGTTGCTTTTCCAGGCTTTTGCCGATGTCTCTATCGGTTGTTGCTTGTTTCATTGAGTTTCTCCCTTTGGTCTTCTCTGCAGGATGTGAAATGCATGCTCAGTTGAGTTAAGGTCTGGCGACTGAATTGGCCAGTCTAATACCTTTTACCTTTCCCCCAGTAAAAACCTTTTTTGAGTTGGCAGTGTGTTTTCGATCATTGTCTTGCTACATGTTGAAGTTCCTCCAAATTAAGTTAGATGCATTTCTCTGTAACTTGGTAGACTGTAAACTTCTGAATTCATTCTGCTGCTACCATCATGAGTTAAATCATCAATAAAGCTTAGTGAGCTTGTTCCAGAAGCAGCCATGCAAGCCCAAGCCATGACGCTACCTCCACCATATTTCACAGATTGTGTAACTTGTGTAGTAGAAATTTTATATATTATGTATTTCTCTCTTTCTCGAGAGAGAGTACCTTGAAACATCCACCTCCATTGGCAGTCCCGGCACCCTGGGCAAAATGTCCCAAGCTGAACCAGGGGACAGCACGGCATTCTTAGCCCAACATAAAAGGAGAGCAACATTCACGGCAGAGCAGGAAAGTAGAAGGACGTCCTCGGTGGAACAGGAAACAGATCGGCGTCCTCGGCTGAAGAGGAAAGTGGAGCAAAGTTCTCAACAGAACAGGAAAGCTGAGTGATGTCCTTAGCGGAGCAGGAAAGCAGAGCGACGTCCTTGGCGGTGCAGGTAAGCGGAGTGACGTCCTTGGCTGAACAGAAAAGCAGAGCAAAGTTCTCAACAGAACAGGAAAGCACAAATATGTCACAAACACAGACACCAACACACTTTCTTTCCACATTATTTCAAATAAGTTTAAGTGTTATGTACTTAACTAACATAACTGTGTATGTGTACGACGTATTTTGGTATTTGTGTGTCTGGGAACTTTATTGTTTATTTGGGCCTGTCTTGAATCATTTTGATATTCAGGTTTTTTAAATATAGTTTATTATTATTAATGACCAATAGTGGAATATTTTTTTTTTGTTTGGATGTGTGTATGTGTATGACATATTTTGGTGTTTGTGTGTCTGGGAACTTTATTGTTTATTTGGGTCTGTCTTAATTCATTTTCATATTCAGGTTTTTTTAAATACATTTTATTATTATTTTTATGATTTTTGGATGGATGTGTGTGTGTGTGTGTGTGTATGTGTGTGTATAACATATTTTGAATATGTATGTGTGTGTGTAATTGGAGAAATGTGTCTGACATCGGTGTTTATACAGAATACATTGGAACCGGATTTAACTAGTTTTAGGACTTGACATCAATATGTTTACGACTTCATACCAGGAAAAGAACATCTGTATTTTATCAGGATCCATAAATATGCACGTGTGGCTGTGTGGTGATACGTAGGTACGGAAGTGTGGGGTGTGGATGTCTGGGTGGGGGCTGGGGATGTGTATGTTCATGGATGGCTATTTTATAAATATTCCAACGGAATCCAGGGTCATTAATCTATATGATCTTTTTATTATCTTTTACCTTACCCTTACATCTGACAATCACTATATCCTACCCCTCATAAAACCTGTCACCGGTCATTAATTTTTGATCCTATACCCATCATAAAACCTGTCACCGGTCATTAATCCTTATCCTGTTCCCATCATAAAACCTGTCACCGGTCATTAATTCTTATCCTGTTCCCATCATAAAACTGTCACCGGTCATTAATTTTATTATCCTGTCCTCATCATAACCCTCATAAACCTGTCATCTATCATTAATTTATTATCCTAACCCATCATAAACCTGCCAATGATTTATGACTTTATCCCTCCTAACCCCTCATAAACCTGTCAACTGACCATGATTTACGACTGACCTTTGACCTAGACCTGTCAAAATCCAAGTTACATGTTGGGCAAACTATACTATATATTACAGTGCTTTGAGAAACTGCTTTTAAAGGCACTCTATAAAATTATTATTATTATTATTATTATTATTATTATTATTATTATTAAGGCAAAGCACAAAATGAGAAACAAACAAACTCAAAACCAGAATAACAACATGAGATTAAGGCTTGGTAAATGACAAAGAAAATATCAACTGAGCATATACTTGGCAAAGACATTGTGAATGAACAGTCTCTTCTATATATTGTGGTGTGATTGTCAGTGTGATTGTGAACAGGTGTGTGATTTGTTCTCAGGAGAAAGTGGTGTGTCTGTGTTCCATTGGTGGTTGTAATTATCAGCCATGTTTGTAGTTTGCGGTGCTTTCTGGGAAATGGTGCCTCTAGTTTGTGGTGGCATGACAGACTGCTGTTTTTGGGTTTTTCTTCACATCTGTCACAATGCTTCACAGCTGTTGTTTCCCTTGGCCAACCCATTCTGTGTCTGTTGCTCAGTACACTACTGGTTTCTTTCTTTTTAAACCAAATTTTTGTATTAGCTATGCCCAATTTTTGGGCAATGCCTCTGATTGATTTTCCCTATTTTCTCAGCTTCAAACACCCTTGGGTAACAAGAAACAGCTGTCAGTCACATGATCCAATATTTTTACTTACCCACAGAATGGGTGGTCTGATACAAAAGTCAAGTGAGTTTTTATTGTTGTTCCTCTATATAGCTTGTATATATGAAATGTTTTTCTTCAGGACCATGGTGCAAGACAGAGCAGTACACAGGACTACATAAAGTGCAATACACAACAGTGTGAGATGAGTGCAAAACAATAAATACACAGGACAGAACCATTAATATATAGGAAAAATGTGCTATGTTCTATGTTATTTAACACATCTACATATAAATACAGTGCCTTGCGAAAGTATTCGGCCCCCTTGAACTGTTCGACCTTTTGCCACGTTTCAGGCCTCAAACATAAAGATATAAAACTGTATTTTTTTTGTGAAGAATCAACAACAGGTGGGACACAATCATGAAGTGGAACGAAATTTATTGGATATTTCAAACTTTTTCAACAAATAAAAAACTGAAAAATTGGGCGTGCAAAATTATTCAGCCCCTTTACTTTCAGTGCAGCAAACTCTTTCCGGAAGTTCAGTGAGGATCTCTGAATGATCCAATGTTGACCTAAATGTCTAATGTTCATAAATAGAATCCACCTGTGTGTAATCAAGTCTCCGTATAAATGCACCTGCTCTGTGATAGTCTCAGGGGTCCGTTTAAAGCACAGAGAGCATAATGAAGAACAAGGAACACACCAGGCAGGTCCGAGATACTGTTGTGGAGAAGTTTAAAGCCGGATTTGGATACAGAAAGATTACCCAAAAAATTACAGTTTTATATCTTTATGTTTGAGGCCTGAAACGTGGCAAAAGGTCGAACAGTTCAAGGGGGCTGAATACTTTCTCAAGGCACTGTATAAGGAAATAAAAGCTGCAATTCTAAACTTTCTCTCTCATATTAATTTCAACTAATCTCAAATCAAAATGTCTTCAGACTACAGAAAATAAATAAAGAAAAAGAATTGGCTTTGCCATTCCAATGGCATTGAAGGGGTCTGCATAAGTAAAGCTACTTATGAATATTCCATTTATAGAAATATAGACAATTGACAAACGGTGGGGGGGGGGGGACTACACAAAAGTAAAAATATGGTGTTCACTGTTGTATAATCCACCTCACACCATTTAAATCTTGAACTGCTTAAGCTGATGTGCCAACTGTTCAGAGCTGGTTAGACTTGGTCTTTCAGTCTTGTGATGCTGGTTATTAGCTTGTGAACCAACTTTTAAGTTTAACAGTGGACTAATCTTCATGATGATATTTGCAGAATCCAAGGCAAGAGTCGTGATCTGTGGGGACCCAACACACACATTTGTTCTTTTTGCTGAACTTCAACAATATCCATGAAACACAATTAAGGTCCAGAGTGACCTCGGGCATACCTGTCAGAGCATGTACATTGTCGATTATAGGTTAATCTTTCAAGTAGGCACTCCTTGAGGCAATACCTGTTTTGTTCACTTCTTTATTACAATGATAGTACATACGTGTGGAGGTGGGGGCATCTGTTTTGTGACTGGAGGGTAGACCCAGGAAGTGAGTGGCAAGAACCTGAATCTGTGAGGGATTTTTCTAACTAGTTTTCTGTCAAAAGTCACAAGAGAGAGAGTTGAGGAGCACAGAATCATTTGTGTGTGTGTGTGTGTGTGTGTGTGTGAGAGAGAGAGAGAGAGAGAGAGAGAGAGTGTGCGTGTGTTGTGGCGACAGGCCGGTAGCCGGCACACAGGAAACAACGATCGCTCCTCCCATGACTGCTGCAGTGGCGCAGAAGAGACAGTTCCACCTCAGCGCCACCAAATGTTTTGGACGGTCAGAGAGCACGTGGCGGCTGGGCGGGGCCACCGACACACCCATCACTTGTGAATGGTGCTCCATGCGGAAGAATTCCACCATCCAGCAGGTGAGGGGAGAGTATAAAAGGGCGTTAGTTAACTCTGAGAGGAAGCAAAGTATCTCTGAACATGTCACTCCGACACGAGTGACGGCTCCGCCCCACCCCCTTGGCTGTAACTATTGATGCCCGATTACCCTTCAACCAACATGTACCCTAACCCTAACCCTGTTTACCGATTGACTTGATTAAAAATCCCCCATAAAACTGAAACAGCCTCCTGTGTGTCTGTGCTCCACCCACCGATGGCTAAAATCCCTACACTAATGGAGGATGCGGGCTTGAGCACAGACTCACCCATCTAAAAAAAAAAGTTATTTATTTCCCCCTTTTCTCCTTGGGGGATTGCTCATAAACATGGATCCCATGCTACAGCACCTTCTGGAGGCCAGTATTCAGCAGCAAACAGTCACACAACAGCTCACCCACAGCCTACACGCTGTGACACTGGAACTAGTGGTCCTGAGGACAGTGACTCCTGCAGCTGCTAGGCCCCTCCCTGATCCTAGCCGTGAGGTCCAATGCCTGCTTCCCCCTCTAAACCCTGAAGATGATATTGAGGCCTACCTCAAGACCTTTGAGTGCGTCGCCTGCTGCGAAGAGTGGGACCGCGCTGACCCTACTACTCCCTCTCTCTGGAGGAAGCAACTGCCTATGAAGAGGTAAAGAGAGAGATCCTGGCGTGGTGCGGGCGAAACCCGCTCCAGGCAGCGGCAGAGTTCCACCAGTGGCCAAGCCACGTGGACAGATAAACACCCTCCAAGAGGTGGCTCCAGCCTGACATGCACTCTGACACCGAGGTTGTAGAGAGGGTGGCCATGGACCAGTTCCTAAGGACCTTGCCACCCGCAGAACGCCAGGCCATGGGGATGCGAGCCCCTGGAACGTCCAGGGAGCTATTGACCGCCCTGGAACACACTCTGACCACCCTGGCACTCGGCCAAGAGGGACAGCACCATCAAGGCCGACCCAGGCCAAGGGATGTGCCCAGTCTGACCGACCTAGACCATAGGACACCGAAGAAGACCCAGAAAACCTGCCCGACAGAACGTGTCTGCCCCACGCTGGACCTGCCAAAACCACCCTAATGAGCGAAGGAAACATGAGTGCAACAGGCTTACCTGGCCCGAGTCGAGGTGGACGCCGGGACTGAAGGTAAGCTGCACACACACTCTAACCCTCTCTCATCCAGATATTCTTTTTATTCCAGCCGATAAATTGGTTGGGGAACTTTCACTGAGAGCAGAAAGAGGACAACTGCCTGAAATATGCCCAGGTGCGTCAAATCAAAGGGGTCGACCAGAGCCCAGACCAAAGACTACCCTCCTCTTACTTTCTGTTCAAAGGAGGCTTGCTGTACCACCAGACCACTCTTGGTCATGCCCAAAGCCAGAACACAGGCCCTGCTTCACCTGGCCCATGCTCATCCACTCGGGGGCCACCTGGGGTCGAGAAACACCCTGGAGAATCTGAAGAACTTCTTTGTCTGGCCAGGCATGGACGCAGAGGTCTGGCGCTTCTGCCAGCAATGCCCCCATTGCCAAATCATGGCCCCAAGGAAGCCACCGCCAGCACCACTCATCCTGCTCTCCTTCATAGGCATCCCATTTGAGAGGATCAGCATGGACCTCATTGGGCCGCTCCCAAGATCCGCCCGAGGGCACGAGTACATCTTGGTAATCGTGGACTATGCCACCAGATACCCCAAGGCGGAACCACTGCGTAAAGCCACCTCCTGGAACATCGCCAAAGAACTGGTGCTCCTGTTCAGTCATGTGGGGATCCCAAAAGACATCCTAACTGACCAAGGTACCCCGTTTGTGTCCAAGCTTATGGTGCTCCATGCAGAAGAATTCCACCATCCAGCAGGCGAGGGGAGAGGATAAAAGGGCGATACTCCACTCTGTGACTCTGATGTGAGTGACAGCTCCGCCCCACCCGCTTGGCTGTACCTGTCGGAAAATAAAACCAACCTTTAAGCCAAAAATAAAATCTTCATAATCTTAGAGTTTTCTGGAAGTCAAAATCAAAGAAACTTTATTGGAAATCAACAAAGTGTGACTGTCTGCAGAGAGCCCGCTCGTATACACGCAACATTGCTTTTTAAAGTTCCCTCCACAAGCAGCAACATTAGGCGTGGCATTTAACTAACCGGACCAATCACCATCGCCTTAACTAGTTATTCACACCTATAGGATAATACATTTGTAGGACATGTGCAGTAAATTGTATATTTCTTCAAAGTGTTAGTTTTCTCAGAGCTGGGGATTTTTATTGTCCTATTTCACCTTATCCTGGTGCTTTTTAATTCTTATCAATTCCGTTATCACAGATCTGCAAGCCCAGGGGGCTTTTGTTTAAACCTTTTGCTCAAACCCCCAGCGCCAGAAAAGTTCCAAGTTTATTGCTTTTTATTTCCCCAAATGGCTGCTTCAAACAAACACAAACACCTAACGCACACACTTAGAGTAGTCCTTGTTTTCTCTCATGGCCTTACTGCACCGAGGGGGAGACTTTCATTAACAGCACACCACATTCCAATGAAGCATTATTCTACATTTTTAAATCAAGAACAGTAAATACTAAATGTTCAATCATACTGTAAGTAAAGAGTCTAAATGTTTAAATGTAGGTGACACATTGAATACATCATTAACATATTCAAAAGTGAGTTATACATACTTCATTAACATATCATAGATACTTTCTATGTATATTTTCTATATAACCACCGACGGCTAAGATCCTCACCGCCCGATCACCCTTCAACCCACACACACACACACACACACACCCTCACACACACCCCTGCTCACCGATTGACGTGAATAAAAATCCCATATAACACTGAAACAGCCTCCTGTGTGTCTGTGCTCCGCCCATCGCTGGCTAAAATCCCTATAGTGTGTATACATGTGCATAGGGAGGCAGAATCACTGAAAAGCGAAGGAAAAAGAAATCAGAAAAATAAAAATCCTCTTTTTTTCCCTTTTCCCTCCCTGTCCTTGCACTTCAGAAGCAGGCGTCAGTTCCCCCAAAATCAGATTCCCAAACATGGGTTTTCCCTACCCCTCCATCCCCCCATTTGTGTGTGTGTGTGTGTGTGTGTGTGTGTGTGTGTGTGTGTGTGTGTGTGTGTGTGTGTGTGTGTGTGTGTGTTTTTTCTTTCTGGCCATTTGGGAATCAGGAAAACCTATAACAGAGTTTTGAGGTATTTCTTCTGGCCTGGTCTAAAGTCAGATGTTGCTACCTATTGTCGGTCATGCCATTTCTGCCAATTGATGGGTAAGCCAAACCAAACCATGCTTCCCACTCCATTACATCCCATCCAGGTCATAAGTAAACCATTTGAACGTATCATTATTGATTGCATTGGAGCATGACCAAAGTCTAAATCAGGTCACCAGTATATACTTACCATAATGTGTGCTGCTACATGATACCCAGAGGCTATACTGATGAGAAGCATTCAAACTGAAGGTATAGTGAAAGAACTGATACAATTCTGTTCTACTTTTGGTTTACCAAGAATTATTCTAACGGATCAAGGTTCCAATTTCACAACAACATTGTTCTTGGAAGTTCCGCGTGAGTTAGCATTTAAGCACTAATTATCAAGCGCTTATCATCCTGAGTCACAAAGTACGCTAGAAGTTTTCCACCAAGGTTTCCATGTAAATCTATGCTATGTGTATTCTGTGTAGAAACGAGAAAAGGCTGGGATGATGGATTGCTGATGTTAATGTTTGCTACATGTGAGACAGTACAAAAATCATTGGGATTTAGTCCAGCTGAATTAGTTTTTTGGTCACACAACACGTGGACTATTAAGACTGTTTACCTGTTTAGAAACCTCTACACTGGTGTCAATGCTTAAATATGTGAGTAGAGTACATGTGGCATGGCAAAGACAAATTTGCCAAAAAACAAAATAAAAAACAAAAACAAATGAAGCAATGATTTGACAAAAATAGTGTTACTCACAGTTGTCAAATGAGGAGACTCAGTTTTTGTACTGCTTCCTATTCCTGGTTTGACATTGCAGGCAAGGTTTTCTGGACCCTATGTTATAGAACAGAAGTTGAGTAGTAAAAACTATGTTCTTGGTACCCCAAAACGTACAAAGAAAACCCATGATGTGTATCATATCAATATGCTTAAGAAGTATGTGAAGAAAGCACATAGTCTCTCCCTGTTGCCTGAGATTGAGGATAATGGATGGGTTGGCAGTCATACTGAGACTGGACTGCCCAAGCTCTCTAACTCTGAAATATTAAACAATAATAATGAATTGTTTAATTATCTCTGTCATTCTACACGAAGAGATGTTGTGTGGTTTTCCTTCTCTCTTCTCAGATAATCTCACTCAGACTAGTGTTCTGTTTCATGACATTGAGGTTTTTGTAGTCACCCCCATTCAACAGGATCTATATTGGGTTAACCCTGCTAAGAGAGAGGAAATAAGGAAAGAGGTAAATTGCCTAGGTATTGTCGGTATGCGCGGTATTGTGCCTCAGTCTGCTCTAGGTAGAATTTTTTGGTTTGGCTGTCAGCCCAGCTTTCAGGAGCTCCTTCAGAACATCCCAAAGGTCGAACAGGTGATCCGACCAAGTGGAAGAGTGTATGACCACATCATCCAGCTAGGTGTCTGCAAATGTACGATGGGGTCGCAGGAGGGGTCTTAATCTCGTGGTGGACCAGCTGTGTCATCCCTGGGGAGGTGGAAAAGACATCGGTTAACTGGTCTACCATCCCCGTCAGCTCCTGTCTTTGTGTGGGGATGAGGTCTTCACCCTGCTAGGAACTTACAGGAGCTGTTTGGAACTAGCAGGATTACCCGATTTCCAAGATGAAACTCTCATGGTTGTGCTGTGTTATTGTATGCTCATTTCTGTTACTCCTGGACGGCTCTCATATGTTCCTAGATGATCGGGGAATGGGGAGGACTGCTCTTCACACGCTTCCCGGGCCATGTCTAGTAGTCCTCAAGGTTGCTGTCCGTTGAGGAGCTCGAAGGGCGTGAAACCTGTGGATGCTTGTGGGTTCTCCCAGAGGGCGAAGAGGAAGTAGGGCAGGATGAGATCCCAGTTCCTTCTTTTCTCATCTACCACCTGACGCAGAATCTGTTTCAAGGTTTCGTTAAACCATTTGATGAGCCCATCAGATTGTGGGTGGTAGACAGATGCCTTCAGGTGTTTTACCTGCAACAGCCAACACAGATCAGACATTAGTTTAGACACAAATGGCGTACCTTGGTCTATCAATATGTCCTTCGGGATCCCCACATGGCTGAACAAGAGCACCAGATTATTAGCAATGTTGCGGGAAGTGGCCTGACGTAGCGGCACCACCTCAGGGTACCTGGTGGCGTAGTCCACAATGACCAGTATGTATTCATGATCCCAGGCAGATTTAGGGAGCAGCCCCACAAGGTCCATGCCGATCCTCTTGAAGGGGGCACCTATGATGGGGAGAGGGGTATAAGGGGGTGGGGGGCTTCCTCAGGGCAGTGCATTGGCACTGGGGGCACTGTATGCAGAAGCCCTGGCTCTCTGCTTCTATTCCTGGCCAGATAAAGTGGTCCTTCACTTTTTCCAGCGTGTTTCACACACCCAGGTGGACCTTGAGTGCATGGGCATGGGCCAGGTGCATCAGTATTTGGGTCCATGTCTTGGGGACCACCAGGAGGACCACGACTTCCCCTCTATGGGTGGTTCTGTGTTAAAGCAGGCCTCCCCTGACTGGAAAGTAGGTTGCGGCGAGTCCCTGGTCCGGACTCTGCTCGACACTTTCGATGTGATGCACGTATGTCCAGATATGCTTCAGACAGTCGTCCTACTTCTGCTTCTTCCTGAAGTTCCCCTGCCATTTCACCTGTTGGATCACAGACAATATTGGGTTAGTATATGTGTATGGCTCACCTTCTGCCTTGGCATACCCCTCATCTTGAGCCATGTAGGCCTGCCGGACTCGTACCTCCTTCACTCGCTGTGATGCCCTCTTGGTCTTGGGAGCTGTGCTGGTCGGAAACCCCAGATAGGCTCGTCCAAGGAGCAAAGGTACTGGGAGAGCCACCAGAAGTGGCCATTTGCCTGCTCTGCCTTGTATTTGTACCTTGGCCGCGGGGACTTCCCGTGCATCCAAATGTACCCAGATCACCGTAATGCACTCATTCCTGTTGACCTATTTTGGCAGGATTGTTGGTCTGGCCAGGGTCACTGTGATCCCTGAGTCCAACATTGCGGTGACTGAGTTTCCCTCTGCATGTAGAGAGCACACCCTGCCAGTCAGGATTTCTGGGCTTTCTTTGACATTCCCTGGGTTTGGCTCTGTTGACATGGCCTCATCCCTGGGTGTCCCGTAGGGCAGCTTTGGTTGCTCCTTCTCTCCCTGGTGTAGTTCTGGCATTCTGGCCCATGTGGTGGGAACCTTCTAGGAGGGCTTAATGTTTGCCATCCTTCCCTGCCGAGTTCCAAGGTGACCAAGGCTAGTTACAGTGAGTTTATTAGCTCTCTGGGTGTTTCAGGAGCCTGCATCCCACAGCCTGGCATTCATTGGGTGGGAGTGTTCTCAGGAACCGGTCTATGGCTACCTTCTCTGCAACCTTAGTGGCTGTGTACAGGTCTGGTTGGAGCCACCTCTTGGTGATGCACCGGAGGGCATCCATCTGTACACGTGGCTTGGCTCAGGGCCTGTAGCTCCATCGGTGGAACTCTGCCGCAGTCTGGTGGGGTGATCGCCCACACCATGCCAGTATCCTCCTCTTTAGATCCCCGTAGTCTGCTGTTTATTCAGGTGTGAGAGTGTAGTATGCCATGCACGCTTCTCCGGAGAGCAGCAGGCCAAGGATACATGGCCACTCTTTGATGCCCCAGTCTTCATGGTGGGCGACTTGTTCAAAAGCCTCGAAATAGGCCTGAATGTCATCCTCCTGGATCAGGTGGAGAAGGAGGTGCTGGGCTTCTCAGCTAGGGTCAGGGAGAGGTGTGGCAGCCTCAGGAGTCATTGTCTTCTGTGCCAGGAGTTCTCTGGTTGCTCTGGGTGAGCTGCTGCATCACGGCTTGCTGTTGGATGTCTCCAACAGGTGCTGCAGCATGGGACCATTTTTTTAAGTGGGCGGGTCTGTGCTCATGCCTGAATCCTCCATGTTTACATGGCAAACATGGAGTTTATTTAGTTCCGTGAGTGTGTGGGTGTGCAAAGGAGGTGCAGTGGATTGAAGTGCTCAGGCATTGGTTGCTGCTGTGGGCTATGGGGCTGCTGAGGGCATGCTGGGGGCTTCCAGAGTGGCTGAGATCCCGTTCTGCAGTCAGAGAACTCCGTGGGTGTTCAACTCTCTGGGGCTGCATGAGTGCTGCCGGCAAGATAGAGTTCATTGAAGGAACCCTGAATGCCAACATGTACTGTGACATACTGAAGCAGAGCATGATCAATGGTGGCCACAAAAAATATTGACACTTTGGGCCCAATTTGGAAATTTTCACTTAGGGGTGCACTCACTTTTGTTGCCAGCGGTTTAGACATTAATGGCTGTGTGTTATTTTGAGGAGACAGCACTGTTACACAAGCTGTACACTCACTACCTTACATTGTAGCAAAGTGTCATTTCTTCAGTGTTGGCACTTGAAAAGATATAATAAATTATTTACAAAAATGTGAGGGGTGTACTCACTTTTGTGAGATACTGTATGTACATACACACACACACACACACACACACACACATACGTACATACAGTGCCTTGCAAAAGTATTCAGCCCCCTTGAACTGTTCGACCTTTTGCCACGTTTCAGGCCTC
>JAFFST010054757.1:50344-62782 GCA_022414735.1 Noturus placidus | reverse complement strand
GCCCCCGATGGCAAGCTAGCACCTTGCATGCAGCTCTGCTACCATTGGTGTGTGAGTGTGTCTCATTTGTAAGTCGCTTTGGATAAAACCGTCTGCTACATGAATAAATGTAAATGCTAGCTATCGAGCTAGCCAAAGACTTTGCACACCATGAGCAGTAAATCCATCTATTTTAATTAGCCCGACCGTTCCAGTCCTGTTAGGACTGTTAGGAACACAGGAGGACTTCCTTTCTGTTGGATGTACAACGCTTCGCTGCTACCTGTACTTGTTTACGGTGTGAGTGCACATGTCAGAGTTCGCTCGTTAGCGCTAGCGTTGTATTCCCTGTCGTACATAAAAGTTGTTGACTCATGTCTCCACTCAATAAAGAGATGATGGATGAGGCTTAGTGGTTCCTTTATTCTCTGCAGATTAGCTGCAGACAAATAAAATAAAATGCTACGGCGGTGAGTGTGACACAACAGAAAGAATGAAAGCCTCACAACGACATCAAAGAATTAGATTTATTTATCCGTAGTAAAAGAAAATGAAGAACTGAACATGTTAAGATGCAACATTTACCAGCACTGTAGATATCGCATTCATGTTAGTGGGGGCCAAGACTTTTTGTCAATGACACGACCCAGAAAATTCTGAAAGTCGGGCTCATGGAAAAACCCAAAGAAACCGTGGTGGTGGTGTCGAAGTGCAGAAGCCAAGTGTTACTTGAAGCCAGCAACAGATCAGTCTACATAATATGATTGACTTTGGCACGCCCTCCTAAGCCCCGCCCCCAGCGCCAGCTCCCACGGTGCAATGACTACTCTATATCGAGCGTCTTGTTGCAAAAGAATGTTCTCTTTCCTTCTGTGACAGTCTGCCATGATATGACATTCCCCCGTAACAAGTCTGATTCCTATCTCCATCTGTTCTCGTGACCCTGTGTTAGATTGGATCTGACATTCTTTTTGTTCAGCGCATGGTTATGTGTCCCGTGTCTGTCTGTCTGTCTGTCTGTCTGTCTGTCTGTCTGTCTGTCTACACCCCACGGCTCATTTACGAGCTTATCTACACACGTCAGGTGAGGGAGAACAGTTCAGTTCGGTTTCCATCTCACAGAAAGAGAGAAAATGCATCAACAGGAGACACGACAATCTGCTGAGAAGAAACATATAATGACCTTAAGAAATGTGAAGAGTGTGTGTGTGTGTGTGTGTGTGTGTGTGTGTCTGTGTGTGTCTGTGTGTATGTGTGTGTGTGTATGTATGTGTGCGTATGTGTGTATGTGTGTGTATGTATAATAATAATAATAATAATTAATCAATTTGTATAGCGCTTTTTACAATGGGACATTGTCTCCAAGCAGCTTTACAGAAATATCATTTTTACATTTACAAGCGACTTACAAATGAGACACACTCACACACCAATGGGAGCAGAGCTGCATGCAAGGTGCTAGCTTGCCATCGGGGGCAACTTAGGGTTCAGTGTCTTGCCCAAGGACACTTCGGCATGGGATCACCCGGGCCGGGATTCAAACCACCAACCCTACGATTAGTGGATTAGTGGACAACCCGCTCTACCCACTGAGACACAGCCGCCCTAGCAACTGACTTTGGAATGCTACAGTGCTAAGGCTTGGAACAAATAAATAAATAATAACACATTTCCAATGATGGAAAAAATCCACATCACTGTGTGGGTGAAATGGAACGGAGTCATTCAGAAGGAAACGTCAGAGCAGCAGGAAGAGGCTCAGGTGGATGTTTTAAAGGTCTGAACCTCTATTACCTGCGAAAATAACAGACGATCAGTGCAGAGGGACACGGTGACACTGGGTAATAGGGCACATTGGGACTGAGGGCTGTTGAAGAAATAGACTACTGTTCTTCTTTATTTCATCATTTAACGCCAGACTGCCGCTACATGTGATGCACTATATGTCCAAAAGTATGGGCACCCCTGACCATCACACCCATATGCGCCTGTTGAACGTCCTGTTCCAGATTCACTCCCTCCTTTTGCTGTTATAATGCGCTCCACTGTTCTGGGAAGGATTTCCACTAGATTACGGGGCGTGGCTGTGGGTGGGGATTTGTGTTCATTCAGCTACAAGAGCATCAGTGAGACTACTAAGGCAATGATGTTGGGTGAGGAGGTCCGGGGTGATGTCGGTGTTCCAGTAAATTACAGAGGTGTTCAGTGGGGTTGAGGTCAGGGCTCTGTGCAGGACACTCTTCAACTCCAAACTTAACGCATCACTGTACTCATCACCTTACGATCATTAACACAAATTGTTACAGCATGTTACAGCATACAAAGACATTCTATACAATTGTGTGGTTCAACTGTTGAATGTGGGGAAGAACCCCATATGGGTGTGATGGTCAGGGGTGCACATACTTTTGGATATAGAGAGTACCATACTGCATAATGAGCTTCAACCATGCATACTCCAGACACTAAAGTGCTAAAGTGCAGTACAGTACACTCTGAGGCCACTGGATACAATGGGCTTGATAACTTTTGTGCACTTTTCTGGCCACGAGCTTCAGGATCTCGAAGGCTGCAATGTGATTGGTTCTCCACACTTCCTTTTGAACTCTGAGTTTTTCCCCCCCCCCAAATATGACACATTTACATTTACATTTATTCATTTAGCAGACGCTTTTATCCAAAGCGACTTACAAATGAGACACACTCACACACCAATGGTAGCAGAGCTGCATGCAAGGTGCTAGCTTGCCATCGGGGGCAACTTAGGGTTCAGTGTCTTGCCCAAGGACACTTCGGCATGTGATCACCCGGGCCGGGATTCGAACCACCAACCCTACGATTAGTGGATTAGTGGACAACCCACTCTACCGACTGAGACACAGCCGCCCGCTGGAGACACAGTCACCAGATTGAAAGCAGTTCACAGAATGCCTTCTTTGTCAAAGAATTGTCTTAATGAGTAAATGAGTTAATGAGTAAATTAACAGGATTACGGGAACAGGGTGGTGGTTGGTCACCTGACATGTCAGTCAAAGTGAAAGTAGGCGGTTCTTGGTCGTGTTTACTGATGAAACATGCCAGACACACTAGAGAACGGAGGTCAGGTTGTGAGATCCGGAACAGGCTGTCAACATTTTACAGCATATTTTTTATTTCCATGTGCATCCAAGGCATGTTTTTCACTGGGTGGGGGTGGGGGTAGGGGTGTTAGTTCATTCCAAAAAGAAGAAAACCCCGAGCGGTAAGAAAACACTCTCAGAGAAAAACATACGGAATCAATGAATTTTCCTTCGACCCGCTGTTCATCCAGCTGGATGTAGAAGTTCTCGTCAGCGCTGATGCTTGCTGTCAGATTGCAAAACCGCACGAGTGAATTCTGCCAGAAGTGTGGAAATATTTGGGGAGTTCGTCGAAATTTGTGGGTGATGATGTCATTACTCAGATTTAACTCTTGCGCCCCACATGCTTAATAAAATACTTCAGACTGAAAAGTTGATCTGAATTTCTACTTCTGCACATTTTGGATTCAAGTCTGTTTTTTTTTATGTTTTTTATCTTTGTATTTTTTTCTTCTTGGTATTTTCTTGAGAAGCTGCTTGAAAGACGCTATATAAAAAAGAAAGTTTATTATTATGATGATTATTATTATGATTAGTTTTGTGTGTCTAATAAATGTATTTGTTATTCATGCTCCTGTGTAAACAGTATGTTTCTGATTAGACTGAATAATACCAGAGTGTCCGGTCCTCAAAAATGGCTTTGTGCTTGTCTAACTTTTATCTAATGCCTCGGGGTCTGAGTGGAGCTTCTTATGCAGGAATGTTACTTACTGTATATGGTGGTGAGAACAAGGCGGCTCTGGTTTGGTGAAGGCTGGAAAAACATCAGCTGGTCTTTTTCCAATATTGAGCTGTCGAGTTTGGGTGAGTCTGTATCCAGTGTAGCCTCAGATTCCTGTTCTTGTAGCCCATCCTCATCAAGATTGACCATGTCGTACGTTCTGAAATGCTTTTCTGCTTAGCATGTTAGCAAAGAGTGGTTATTTGAACTACTGTGGCCTTCCTGTCAGCTCCAACCCAGTCTGGCCAGTCTCTCCAGAAGTCTCTCATCAACAAGGCGTTTCTGTCTGAAGAACTGCCACTCATGGGGTTTTTTTTTTTTGGATTATTTTTAGGGTTATGAAGTTATTGATTATCTGTCTCACTCTCTCCTGTCTCTCTGTCTTACCCTCCCCATGCCCTTTTAAACTCTACAGGGATATGGTGAGAGACCAAGTGTACTCTTTTAATAAACGTTCCTATATATGGGTTTATGAGGTCAAACAAACACACACACACACACACACACACACAACATCTGGGCATGAAATTTCAAGAGCTTTTGTGAAAAAAATCCCCTCTAGTTCTCTGACGTTACACATGTTCCCACCATTTGACATAATACAATCCTCTCTGCAAGGTCAAAGGGGAAATATGGCTCAGCAAATGAAATCATAGGCAGTGAAATGAGTCAACATGCCCAACCACCTCAGCTCTCAGCGCATGTCCTGAACATTAACTATGCGCTCTGTGTACACAAGAAACCAAAACAATCCCAGAAGGCATATTTTTCCGATCTGACCTCTGACTCAAACGCCAAGAGGAGAGAATTCAGAGGCATCGGTTCTGAGAATTTCCAGAGAATACACCAGGGAAAAACTGGCAGTTTCACTACAATAGCAGCGCTGCCATTGAAACTGGCAACTGATGGCGTTCTTAACCGCCCAAACACGTCAGAACCGACGGGGGTATTTAAAACATGGTTAATTTGTGACCCAGAGGCGGTCGCACGTAATTGCAAACTCTTTGAATTTCCAATTTTCCAGTAGATCGCAGGAATCTGCAGCAAACGGCACAACTGATTATTCACCCCTCTCCCGCTTCTTTTAGCAATCCAACATCCGGCTACAATGAACTCTAGTTACGCCTGTGTTCGTTTTAAATCCACCTGTTTGCAATCTGACTTTAAGAGGTCTCACAGCTAAAACAACAGATCAGATCAGTCCTGCTGCCTTGCAAACCAAGGAACTGACCGGGAACACTCGAGATGAAGTTGCTAGGAGGAAATAAAAAGATGGAGAAGGTGATTAATACATCTGGAAAAAGAAGGCGGGGGAGGTATGATATGGCACAAACCAGACACCACCAAGATCAGGACAAACTCAGGACACTTATAAGGAATGTTGGCGAGGCTAGGTCTTACACTGAAGGGGTGATAGAGCTCCCTGGTGAGAATAGGAGAACATTTTTTTTTTTTGTTATTAAAGTTTTTTTATTTGAACAGTTGCGGTACAAATCTCATTCATACAAGACAAGCAAAACATGGTCAGACAGTTAACTTAACATATTTAGATAAGTGTTCCTGGTTGAGAAGAAGAAAAATAAATAAGCAAGTGAATAAAGATATAGCACAAAACAATCTAAGAATAGGAGAACATTAACGTGTAGACGTTAACAATAAAAGTGTAGACGGGGGGCGGCTGTGGCTCAGTCGGTAGAGCGGGTTGTCCACTAATCCACTAATGGTAGGGTTGGTGGTTCGAATCCCGGCCCGGGTGATCCCATGCCAAAGTGTCCTTGGGCAAGACACTGAACCCTAAGTTGCCCCCGATGGCAAGCTAGCACCTTGCATGCAGCTCTGCTACCATTGGTGTGTGAGTGTGTCTCATTTGTAAATTGGTTTGGATAAAAGCGTCTCCTAAATGAATAAATGTAAATGTAAATATCATCAACTCTGGTTGAAAATCTGGTTGAAAATCTGCTTGAAGCTCTAGGAGCTTTTGGGAAAAGTTTTCGTGCTTGGATGCGATTAAAGTTTGGGCTAAAGACAAAGCATAATGCTTGGCTTAAACCAAATACGGCCCTACACCCTATGCATAACACCAATCCTGTGATCAAGTATAGTGGTGGTTGCATTGTGATTGACGGTTGGTTTTCAGCATGAGGAACTGGAGCGTTGTTGAGGACTGGGGAGCGGAGTGACAAGGTGGAGGTGAGAGCTTGAGAGAGGAGGTTAAATCTAGCGTCGAAGTCAGCCAGACATGTCAGCATGAGGCCAATCAGTCTCTCCTTCTGCATCCATTTTATCCGGTGACGTTGAGAGAGTTGAAATGCTGAGCCAGATTCAAATGTAGTTAGAGCGGTTTATTCAACACTCAGCAGATAAATCTGAAACATTGGGCAAGTTCTAGGTTAGAAAATAGGAAGAGGTCAGGCGATTAGCATATAGCACAAACGTAGCGAAACCAGAGAAAGCAATAACGTGAACAAAAGGCTTGCTGAGATCAGAGTATGCACAACTGAGTGCTACTTTGCAATGTTTTTGTAATTGAGAGTCCTTTTTATGGTGTGTGTGTGTGTGTGTGTGTGTGTGTGTGTGTGTGATCGGGAACAGGTGACGGTAATCAAAAGTCCAGGGATTGTGAACATGTTAGCGGCGATGGATTCAGGGACACGTAGTCCATAGGCCGCGGCGTGTTCCGGGAAACCGAGTTCACGGACGAACTCGACGTGACAGATTCACTTAAATTTGATGTCACAATACAGGAAAAAAGAGGGGGCGAATACTTTCTGGAGGCTCTGTAAATAGAAAAAGAGGATACTTAAAGGCTGAGTCATCATTAATTAATGTATTTGGAAATGGCTTGTAAACATGTTAGCATTGCTATAAACATACAGTGTGTTTGGGGGGGGGGGGGGGGGTTGTGTGTGGATGATCATGGTATGATCATCATGGAGAATTACAAGCAGGTGTTTAGGGGTGTCAGTATACCTAATGGCTGTTGAGACCACTGACAAGTGAAAAGGATCCCACAAACTGACAAACCCCAGGATAAAACCTAGCGTAGTGAACCAGTTTTGGATCAAATACGCCTGTGACTGTGATTTCACTGCATCACTTATTTGGCCCGGGCCTGGAACAACTCTTCTAGTTATAATACTGTAACTCCTCTTGACCTTTGTTATACATGCAAACCAAACATCCCAGAACTCCTGCCTAGTATAACCCCTGAGTATAATTGTATGCTCGACTATCTATAATGAACTATTTTGTCACATATTAAAATAGTTCCCCAGTGATGCACAGGAGGATAATAGGACTCCGCCTGCTGAGTGCCGAGTGCTGGATTCTCCCGAGGTTTCGTCCTCCTTCCTGTCTTCTCCTGTTTCATATTTTTGGCTCTATATTAGAACAAGAGTTAGTCGTAGAGGCTTGGCACTAAAGGCTCTGGGTTGCTGATCAGAAGGTCAGGGGTTCAAGCTCCAGCACTGCCAGTCTCTGGGTTGCTGATCAGAAGGTCAGGGGTTCAAGCTCCAGCACTGCCAGTCTCTGGGTTGCTGATCAGAAGGTCAGGGGTTCAAGCTCCAGCACTGCCAGTCTCTGGGTTGCTGATCAGAAGGTCAGGGGTTCAAGCTCCAGCACTGCCAGTCTCTGGGTTGCTGATCAGAAGGTCAGGGGTTCAAGCTCCAGCACTGCCAGTCTCTGGGTTGCTGATCAGAAGGTCAGGGGTTCAAGCTCCAGCACTGCCAGTCTCTGGGTTGCTGATCAGAAGGTCAGGGGTTCAAGCTCCAGCACTGCCAGTCTCTGGGTTGCTGATCAGAAGGTCAGGGGTTCAAGCTCCAGCACTGCCAGTCTCTGGGTTGCTGATCAGAAGGTCAGGGGTTCAAGTCCCCAGCACTGCCAGTCTCTGGGTTGCTGATCAGAAGGTCAGGGGTTCAAGTCCCAGCACTGCCAAGCTGCCACTGTTGGGCCCTTAACTGTCTTTGCTCCAGGGGGCGCTGTATCGTGGCTGACCCGGCGCTCTGACACCAACCTCCTGACATGCTGGGGTATGTTAAGAAAATGCTGTAATGTATACGTGACCAATAAAGACTCATTATCAGTATTTACCCTCACTGGTATGATTAGTGAACTGCCCATATGGTTTGTTTAAAAAAATTTTTTTTAAAGGTGACGATGATGCTTGTTACGAGTCAGTGGCACTACTCAATAAGGTACCGTGATGCACCATTACGAAACAAAACATAACTGCTTCGACCTGTCTTATTAATTACAGTTAATTACAGCCATTATCTAGCATTGGACGTTGCCATTCGGTCAGTCCGGACTTTTAAAAGCCAGGAATTTGATGTGACTGGACCATTGGAAATGTTAACACAGTGCATCTGCCTTAAGAGCGCTACACTTCCTAAGAGTGTATGTTTGGCAGTTACTAAGAGTTGATTTTCTTCAGGGACAGCAAACGCGTTGTGAAGAAGGAATGACACATGAAGCATGAAAAACAGGCTCGGTGCTCAGTAAGCATGTAAACATGGCACGACTACACAGTGAAAGCGGGGAAAAGAAAGCCAGTAGACGCTTGGACACGAAGACAAATATCGAAATCGAATGTGACACTGTAAAAGCACTTTAAATATGACACGTGACAAACACCACAGTGTTGTAGTGTCTCCTGGATGTTTCTCAAAGCAAAGGTGGGCTTGGCGGTTAAGGCTCTGGGTTACTGATTGGAAGGTCAGGGGTTCAGGCCACAGCACTGCCTAGCTCTGGGTTACTGATCAGAAGGTACAAGCCCCTGCGCTGCCATGCTAACACTGTTGGGCCCTTGAGCAAGGCCCTTAACCCTCTCTGCTCCAGGGGCGCCGTATAATGGCTGACCCCGACTTCCTGGCATGCTGGCGTATACAAAGAGACACATTTCACTGTGCTGTGACCAATAAAGACTCATTAAAGAATGAATGTGAGTTAGATCATGGAAACGTCGACGACAGCACGAGCTTGGTCTCAAGGATGTTCCAGAGGAAAACAAACTTTGTTTATAAAGCCGTACAGACCAAATGAATCGGCCGTGAATCACTCTTTTCTTTCTTTCTTTCACTTCATCGCAACTTCATTGTTTTAACCCGGGTCATCATCGCCGCCTTCGCTTGTTTCTCCGCCTTCGCTTGTGTGAAACGGACGAGCTGATATTTGTAATGCCAAAAGTCAACGTCTGTACGGTCAGACGACTATATCTCCGTCTTTATGCTCCTCCATCTTTTTATTTATTTATGATCTTTTTCATCTTCAGAGCCCCAGATGAGGCTTTTTCACGTAACTGGTTGTAATTCAGCCGCAGTCAGCTGAGGAGAAGCACCTCGAGCCTCACCACGACAGCAGATTAATCTGAAGGCTGAAAGGAAAGCGTTTGCATAGGACAAATTTCATCTACAGTACAAAAGGTCCCACTTTGGAGGGGGTAGAGGGAGGGTTCTTTCTTTCCTCGTCTCTCCAACACTAGCATTATGCTGCGTGTATTAATAATTGTCAGGTTGTCACTAAAATGGTTGCCCCAGTGGGCTAATTACAAAGCGCTGCACGATGGCGTGACAGGAAATAAACGTCCAACGCTTTCATTTCATTCTTGGGAATTTTTCTGTAAAAGAGCACTCTGTGTTCGGTCTGTCTCTAATCGGTGTCATTCGATTCTCAACTCTTATTCAAGTTCTGGATTCCGATTGGTCGGAAAGTTTTGATTTGTTTCCTTTAACTGCGGCTGTGAGAGTCGTGCAAATCGCAGGTTTAACTCGTTCTAGTACGTTTTCGTTTCTATAGCGACAGCTCGTTCATGGGGATGCGTACGTTGGGCGCTCCACGTAAACGGATAGACAAACGTGTATCATCGTCCGTATGGCGACGTTTCCTTAGAGAAGACGGTACGTTAACATTAATGGAAGGAGTCTCCAGTGTCGGCGCTTTTTCGCAAGAGTCAGGGGTAGTTTTAAGTACGGGAAGAATTCAGGACAGAGGAGTTTACGCTTTGCGTTTTCTTGGTAAGCTGCGTCGTCATGGTAACATGACGAGAGAGGAGGAAGAAGAGAGGCCGGCGAGATGGCGACTGTTATGTGACAGCAGCTGTAACGTGAGTGAAAAGAGGAACACGCTTGTTTCGTGGACGTTCCACCGCATTGAATATATAAACGGATAAAAACGTGTCATCGAAGGGCAAATGTCTGTTGAAAGGAGGAATAAAACGTGACATGACGTTGCTTTTATGGCAAAATATTCCGCTCTAGGACGGTAACTCCGCCCTGTCGTTGAATATTTTCCTGTAACCGCACAACCCGGAGTGTTTTATTCCTGACTCAGTGTTGACTCAAAATTAAATGACATGGCAGAAATATTGTTAAGACACATGTTCCTTATAGCGTCTCATTCTCTGTGTGTGTGTGTGTGTGTGTGTGTGTGTGTGTGTGTGTGCGAGTGTGCGAGTGTGTGTGTGCATGTGCGCCGGCCACAAAAACAACACAGTCTAAATGATTTGGATTTGGCGAAGAGTACCAGAGACCAGATGGCCTTTATTCAAGGGATGAAACAGAAGCAACAGGCATTTCAGCTTGTGTGTGTGTGTGTGTGTGTGTGTGTGTGTGTGTGTCTGTGTGTGTGTCTGATTTATGACTTACTCGTATTTGAGTATTTGTGCAATGACAACACGTTTGTACAACAGCTGATAGGAGAACAAATGGGCCTTTGAGAGCGCTGGATAAACGCAAGCCGTATAGAAACCACGTCCGTCACGGCCTGTGTGTGTGTAGACGTGAGTGTGTGTTAAAGGAAGAACGCACCTGTATATCTCCTCCTAGCATTCGTTCATTTAATGTTAGAGAATTGTTTCCTACTCAGCCGGATGAAGCAGGAACACCTGACCGTCACACCCATATCTGGTTCTTCTGAAAACAGAGGTCTGGTAAGCGAGAATAGTTCGCGTCGGGTTCTAGGAGAAAGTTCTCAGGGTTACAGGGTTAAGTTCTAGGGAAGGATGGATGGATGGATGGATGGATGGTTGGCAAGACAGAAAGAGTCTCTCATACACACATACACACACCAGCGTCTTGTTGGTTAGCCCTTGCCTGTTAGCAGAACAGAACAACCGTGTTAGCTAGCTAGCAAGCACTGCCACCTTAAAAGACTGCAGGAATAGATCTCTTTAATAAAAATAATAATAATAAAGGATGAAACCGAGGTGGTCACATGTCAGATTCATGTCTCGGTATGACAGTGTCAAATATTGTAACAAAGTCCCACAACATGTCTTTGGTGTGAGCCAGCAGCAATTATAGAATGAATTTAAATCCCCACCACGTTTCAATCAATGAACTTAATGACATCCTTGAGCAAGGAGGCTTAAATCCAAAACCGTATAAAGTCTAACACGCGTTCCCTAATTGTGTTCTCGGATGGGTTCTCGCCCAACTTCCTCGTTAGCGCAATATGCAGATATCGGGATTAATCGCTCCCCTGAAGGTTAGTTCCATATTTACATTCAGACGATCTGGATGTTCAGGCCCTGCTTGCTCGTTATGCAACCTGCTCGCTATTCTACATCGACCGAGTGAATCACGGCGTCTATCGAGCAAGCTATTCATCGGGCGGTACACGGACGACACGACGGTGGCCGTGTGCCTGTGCAGTGACCATGCAAGACCACTGTTTATGTTAGATAAGATATTAAAGAAGCTCTGCTGGGTGAATTGATTGCTGATAAAACAAATAAGGAGGCTTTGTGAAATAGAGATGGGACGAATCAAGCCCTCAGACACTTCTTACAGAGCTAAAATTCGGCATCGTCTCGTATACGTGAACTTCTGAGGAGAACTTCTGAGGAGAACTTCTGAGGAAGGCAACAAGAGACGAGCTCTCTGTGAAAGTGTGTGTAGATGTGTGTGAGAGACAGGAAGCCAGAGGATGCTGTGCTATTAAAAGGCAAGTTATTAAATAAACCTTGTTGTTGACCTTTACGTAATAAAAAATGCACGGTGTGTGTGTGTGTGTGTGTGTGTGTGTGTGTGTTTCTTGTCATTCGGATGTCTCATTGTGTTGTAATGAGTTCAGGACGTATTGTGATGGGATTAAATGGAGTTTCCTCTCATCACACCGATCGCAGAGACTCGTGTGTAATCTCTGTGTGTGTGTGTGTGTGGTGGTGGTGGTGGGGTGGGGTGGGGGGGTGTGGAGGAAAAACTGATGGCCACCCAGGATGCAGGAAAAGGACACACAGTCAGGGGTCCTGGAGTACGACTGTCCTGAACATCTCACCTCACAGAGAAAGACAGAGAGAGGCAAACATACTGACACTGACGCACGTACACAAAAATGGCCAAAAAAAACCCCTCCACTATAGACATTTTCTGAAATATAAATATGATCTAATGACCTAAAATCTTTCTCAGGCTACCGCACATAAGCCAGTTGGCTAGATTTAAATTGACTAAATATGATTTAAAAATGGTGAATAGTGTCTGCCTAGCATATATTAGTTAGCGAGCTAACATTTGTTGAGTAGCTGACGATGACTGTGAACATTTATTCATATAACATATTATCATTAGTTAGCTAGCTAGCTTTAGATGATGAATTTTGCAAAAATGTATCAAGTACAAC
>JAFFST010054756.1:99582-111590 GCA_022414735.1 Noturus placidus | reverse complement strand
GCAGCTCTGCTACCATTGGTGTGTGAATGTGTCTCATTTGTAAGTCGCTTTGGATAAAAGTGTCTGCCAAATGAATAAATGTAAATGTCATTTAATTACTTTTAAACTCATCTTACAACAGTGCCATCTTCTGGCTAGAATTCATTTGATAAAAATCTATGTCTTTGAAAATGTACATTTTTACCTTTATGTTTTAAATTAGTTGTTTTTGTGGATACTATAGCCTATGTATATCGTTTTTTTTTTCTATTATTCATTCATTTTATATTTTCCTTAAAATCTACACATCCTCAAAACTGCTCTTGGATCTGTTCCTCCAATAAACTTTGACATGGACAATTTCGGCCTTGTTATGATTAAGTAATTTACATAAATACACATCTCTTTCTACTAATTATTCCTGCTGTGTTTTAACACCTATTGGATTCATTTCTTTTGTAGGTGGTTACTCTTATTTTTCTGCATTTTCCTGACTACTGATGACATCCTGTGAACAAACTCATATTAATACATAATCACAAGTGATTTAGAAAGTTTATTTGCAGTCCCTAAAGAAACTATTGGAACGGCAAGGCCAATTCATTTGTTTGTACTATACACCAAAGACGTTTGGGTTCGAGATCAAAAGATGGATATGAGATGAGATTTTAGGATTTCAGCTTTTATTTACATCTAGACGTGTTAAACAACATTTAACTCTGCTCAAATGGGTTAAGCTCTGGTAATTGACTTGGCCAGTCTAAAACCTTCCACTTTTCCCCCTGATGAAGTCCTTTGTTGGGTTGGCAGTGTGTTTTGGATCATTGGTTTTCTGCATGATAAAGTTCCTCCCTGTTCGATTGGGTGCAGTTCTCTGTAAATTGTTAGACAAAATGCTTTTGAATTCATTCTGCTGCTACCATCATGAGGTACATCATCAATAAAGATTAGTGAGCCTGTTCTAGAAGTAGCCATGCAAGCCAAGCCAAGCCACAACACTACCTCCACCATGTTTCACAGATGAGCTTGTATGCTTTTCTCCCATAGACAGCTCTCCGATCTTCATGTTGGTTTATCCTTTTTAACAACAAATGCAGTCTTTACAGCTGAAACTGAAGACTAAAGCGAATCGTACATGCTCAGCACTATTTGTTGTTTGAATAATCAATCTAACAGGACACATCTGGGTAATAAGGATCACATGTCAGTAACATGTTCCAATATTTTTGCTCGCCTACAAATTGTTGTCTGAAACAAAATGTACTATGTTCTATGTTAACACATCTACATATAAATACCAGTAAATAAAAGCTGAAAATCTAAACTCTCATCATATATGATAGAGCGGCTGTGGCTCAATCGGTAGAGCGGGGTTGTCCATTAATCCACTAATCGTAGGGTTGGTGGTTTGATTCCCGGCCCGGATAACTCCACATGCCGAAGTGTCCTTGGGCAAGACACTGAACCCTAAGTTGCCCCCGATGGCAAGTTAGCACCTTGCATAGCTCCTTGCATAGTAGCTCTGCTACCATTGATGTGTGACTGGGTGAATGAGACACAGTGTAAAGCGCTTTGGATAAAAGCGATATATAAGTGCACATTTACCATTTATATGATCTCAAAGTCTTCAGTCTATTTTTTTACTTTTATTTCAAGTCTTGAAGTTGGACACTTTTTTCTTTACAAAATTGTGTGGGAATGCTACAGAGATCAGAGTTGTCAGGTTTGCTTATAATACGCGACTGTGGATTTCTTTTTTTAAGTCGCTTGTAAATATCACAGTTCACGGGTTGATTTTTTTTTTTTGGGTTTGTTTTTAAAAAATATGGTTGCTTGTTAGGGAAAAATCTGACAAACGACTTTATTTTTTCCTTTTTACATTTATGGTCGCCATTTCCCCCAATGCATTGACACTGTCTGCTCACAGCCTCACAATAATATCTGTAATGTACTTGACCCTTGTCCCCACATGGACCTATGCCACCCCCTCCTTCCCCTCTTGGGATAAAAAACACATAATTCTAAGCGATGATAGTTAGTATAGTAGACATAGATATATGGTCTAAGTACGGCAAAACATACAACATAGACTGGGAAATGGACAAACACCTTAAAGTTTATGGTGCAGTGGAGGAGTGGGGTAAAATTATATAAGGTAAACATAATTTAAAAATGTAAATATGTACGTTACACTTAGAATAGGAAAAGAGGCGTGGGTTTCCAGACAAAATACTTTTTATTTTGACGTTTCAAAAGATATATATATTTCATAATTTATTAATCTAGTATTACAACTATTGTTATAGGTTATAAAAAAGACTAATTTATAGTACATATGGTTCTAATATAAACTCCAAGTGGTTTTAGTTTAATATGTTGCTGAGAGGCTATTATCATGTCGGGCTTGTTTTGAGAATGTTTTGTTTTGAGAATGCTAATTTTTCTTGCAAGATTTTGCAACACTGCTACTGACTCACCACAGTGTTTCTCAGTCATGCTTGTTGATTATGTTGCATTCAAGGCAAGGATGCAACTTGTACTTGCATCCTGCCTGCATCTGGTAAAAAACAACAAAAATTCAACATTCCTTCAACTTGAAATTTCAACTCATCAATTCTTCTCGAGTACCAGTTCTTTCCCTGTTTATGGGGTCACAGTAAAGCAACATGGCCGCTCACACTATGAACAGTGTAAAGTCCCCCTTCTCTACTTTTTAATTAGTTTAGAATTGGCTTCAGATCAGCTAACATACAGACGCAGTACTTAGTTAAATCTATAACACTGGCCATACTAATCGCTGTTTTAAGAAGGTAATCATCAGCATTATGTAGTAAAGTGGCCCGTATAGCACTTGTTTAAGACCAACTACGCCACCTGTAGCAATGTGGCTCGTTTAGCTCAATTAAGACCAACTACGCCACCCGGAATAAACGGAAAACTAAAATAAAAAAAGCTCATAAGGACACGCAAGTACGTTCCACTTAGAATAGGAAAAGAGGCGTGGGTTTCCAGACAAAATACTTTTTATTTTGACGTTTAAAAAGACTAAACAAGGATTTATATAAAAATAAAGAAAAGAAAACACAAAATAAACAATCACAACAGAAATTAATAGTCCTAGGAGGACTGAGGCTTCCTGTATGAAGGGCAGGCTAGTACAGAAACACCAGCTATATAAAAAGGGAAAAAGCACCCCACTAATCTGAATCATACCCACAGACTTCACTGCAAATAAACACAGCAATTATAACAACCCTTAATTAAAGTACAGCCCAAGGTGTAACAGAGGACCTCCCCAGCCTCAGGAAGCACTCAGCTCCTAAAAATAACAAAAAGACACAATCAACTACAACATACAATTAAGAAAAATGAAACAAAAACACACTTACTGTCATGAAAACACAGATAACCTTGAACTCAAACTGAGTACAGGTAGCAAGTTTACCAAGACTGACCAAAACCACTACTACCATAATGGATAAAGACTGCATAATGCATAATGGATAAAGACTGTTACAACACAGTGAGTTAAAGAGACTGATCTCAATGACAGCAACCAACACAAAACAAAATAAAACTAAACAATCAAAAACCAATCATAAAACCCCAGCATAAGAAACCAAGCATAAAATCCCAGTATAAAAAAAGAAAGAACCAAGCAGCAACGTAGATCCGTGAATGAGGGAGAGGAGCTATACCACTATGTCCACATCTCCCGCAGCCTGCCTTAACGCATACAACTCGAGGAGTCTAAGAACAGACAGGTGTTGCAGTCTTAATTTGGAGAGCATGTAAAATTATTTTAGCAAGAGAAATAGAGCTAACTGATTCACCTATCGTGATCCTATGACCTAATACTCACGGCGGCACATACGAAAATCATACGATAGCTTCGTTAATAGTTGTAGCAGCAACAGCTGGCGCTCCGACCGGGGATTACGTTAAATGACCGTGCCACACAGTCGGGAGCCTTGACGCCACACCGCACTGAAAGCAAACAGCACCTCACACATGCAGTCTCGGTAGCCCAACGTCACGCTAAACAAACAAATAAATCGCACCATAAGCGGACAACTAGCATCAAACAGCTCAGCAATAACGCTAACAGCACATACCTCTGCAATCCGTAGCAACAACAGAAAGGGGAGGGTTTTCGACCATGATGCATTCCATGAGGCATAAACCACAGCTTATATACCAAGGTAGGAAGAGAGCTCAATGGCCACGTAGTCAATAAGGGGTAACATTCTGATTACTGCACACTTCACTACAATTCGTTATCACTAACGTTAGCCGGCTAGTCTGCCGTTAAGCTACTCGCTGTTGTCCACTTTGTTGCTGTAGTGCAGTCTCAGTCCAAAATGTTGCATGAATGTAAATGTAAAAGTGCTGTTAAAGTACATTTTTATGAGCTTTACATGCTCTGAATGAGCAAATAAAAGACATGTTTTTGAGCTGGAAAGTGTCCAAGTTTGTGCTGAGGTAGGAAATTACCTTATTCAAATTATTTGAAACTTTTGCAATTATTGTTAAATGATTAGACTTCAAATTACCACTTCGAATGCACCATGAACGCAGCATGAATCAGGAGATTTGAGATCTCTGAGGGAAAATATAAAAATAGGCTAAACATTGGGGACCGGGATTGAGAAACAGTGTTGTACACTATTTGCAGTTGGCTAAAATACTTGAAAGTCAGTTATTGCCATTTATAATGTACTGAGATGCCAGTATTAGTTACTTGATTGAAAAAGCTCATTTTTATAACAGCTCAGTGTAAATTGCAGTCTAAAGTGAAAGATTGCAGTTTGTGTTTGTGGTCTATCAGTAGCAGCAAGCAGAAGAGGAAGTCAGTGGTTTACCGGTAAAAATACCAAACCCTGCTAGATGAAATGAGAACAGCTTTCAAACTAAATTCAAATGTGTGAACACTGTACACAGCACAAATCCATAATGAAACCTGTAAAGATCAGCTTTAAAGAGATTATGGTTTTTAAACATCCATCCAGCTATTTTCTGTACTGCTTATCCTACACAGCGTCGTAGGGAGCCTGGAGTCTATTCCAGGCAGCTCGGGGCACGAGCCAGGGGACACCCTGAATGGTACTCCGGGTTCCTCCCCCAGTCCAAATACATGCATGGTAGTCTGATTGTCATGTCCAAAGTGTCTGTAGTGTGTGAATGAGTGTGTGAGTGTGTATGTGTACCCCACCTTGTGCTCGATGCCTCCTGGGATCGGCTCCAGGGATAGGCTCCAATTCAGTGGAATTAGCTTATTTGATGTTATTTTTTAAATGAATGATTAAAATGTGTTTAAAACTTTTTAAAAACTTTTCAGTAAAAAAAAAAAAAATAAATATATATATATATATATATATTTGTAGATGTTTAATAAATGTATCATCCAATTTAGTTTGTTAGGGAGTCCTTTTTTCTCCACAAGTTGGTCACCTGCTAATTCCCACTGACCAGCCAGCTCTCTCCTGCCCCCTATCTCCCCTTAATAAAACAGCTACCAAACAGGGATGGTGTAGGATAACATCCTTCAAGACACATGAGGCCAGCCGACCGCATATTTTCAAACTGCTGCTCATGCTGCATCACAGGGCAGAGTAACGGTGCATTATACTATTTGCAAGAGACAGGAAATAAGTGAAATAACTCCCCAACTAGAGTCCCCCAGTGTATTTCGGCCATATACACCATTGATTACAATGTACAAGTCATTGATTACAATGTACACGGTCAATTTATAATAGGAAGGGTTCAAGTCTCAGTCTTCATTTTTTAGGGGGTACCTAGGTAAGCATACTGTGCATGCAGAATATTCCAGGTTTGAGATTTCTCTTTTTTTTTTTTTTTTTATGGGGCAGAGAAAGTGCAATTTTTTTTAATTCCCCTCACTTGAATATTGAATATTGCAGTGAATATTGAATCACTCAGTTGAATATCTCCAGTGGGGGACCAGATAGGAACCTGATATTTCAATAGAAATAAGTCAGCTATAGTATCATTCTGCTGTGAAAATTGTGAGTTTGAGATTGACAGTAAACTCTGTAGGACAGTGGCCGTTGAGGGACAGATCTGAAGAACCAGCCTGATCTATCATGTTGGTACAGGTGTACAGCTGGTATCCACGGATAGATTTGATCCAAATGTCATACACAGCTGTGGTGGTGTTTATCCTGTGATAAAAGTGACTTCTGAGCTGTGTGCCATGATACAAAGATGGCCGTTGAACAAACTGGCGGTTTTGCAATGCCAATAGATAGAGCTAATCACTCAAAAAAAAATTATAATAATAATAATCAACCAAATTTGCAATTATTGGACCTCTTGAGATTGAATGACCCAAACATGTAGACGTCCATGCTTTTACAGACTTTGCAGCTCAAGTCGAAGACAGCACAACACACTCAGAGGAAAGTACAATCTGCCCTCTTCCACTTCCATGTTTCTACAGTTTCTTGTCCTTGACAAGAACAATAAACCATGAACCTTGAAGCTTGTACATGAGCTCACATGACAGTGCCACTGTGATTGACAGGGTAGTGAGAGGGTATCTACGGATGGCTGTGTAGCATGATTCGGATTCAAAGTTGTGATCTCACAACAATAGGGCAAACTTTGATTTTAATGAGGGTCAATACTTTTGTGGTTTCTTTTTGTAAATAAGGTTCAGGTTTTCACATATGTAATATATTAATAAGTCTATTATGTACAAATAAAATTTGATCAGTTGGTATAAAACAGTATGTCTGTTTCTGAAACTAACTTATTAATTCAATAAATAATTTAAGTCTCCATCACCTTGATATAATACAATATATTAAATTAACCCAGTAAAAATATGATGCATATGTTGTATTTCATTTGGAGAAAAAAAAATATTGCATCTAAATGGCCTTTCACACTGAGTGAGATTAAGAGACGCAAACATATGACGCGATGACACTCTTGAATCGAAACAATAGATCCCTATGGAGCTATTCACACCGGACGCGATCAATCGCGCTGCAAGAAAGCGAGATCTTTTCTGTTATTGGCCCACAATGAAACGGGCTGTCCAATTAGATTTGAGCTTTAGATCACGGGCCCGGAGCCGCTACTGTTGAACAAAAGAGCGAGATTGGTGGCATTATAGTACAGAAAGCTGTTTTGAAAACCAGTTCAAACACCAAAAACAAATATTCCAGAAGAGAGAAGAAAATGGTAAATGGCACACTTATATAGCGCTTTTATTCAAAGCGCTTTACGCTGTGTCTCATTCACCCATTCACACACTCACACACTCACACACCAATGGTAGCAGGAGCTGCCATGCAAGGTGCTAACTTGCCATTGGGAGCAACTTGGGGTTCAGTGTCTTGCCCAAGGACACTTTGGTATGTGGAGTCACATAGGCCAGGAATCGAACCACCAACCCTATGATTAGTGGCTCTACCAACTGTGCCACAACCGCCCAAAATGGACGTTGAGTTCTTGTTATCATTGGTGTCTGAGAACAGAGAACCTTTTGATAAAGAGTCACAGAAACTACAATAACATATTTTATGTGTTTCTTAACAGTTTGTGTGCCTTATGGTGCTACAGGCCACATTTAGCGGTTCGATTCCCGGCCCGGATGACTCCACATGCCGTAGTGTCCTTGGGCAAGACACTGAACCCTAAGTAGCACTCGATGGCAAGTTGGCACCTTGCATGGCAGCTCTGCTACCATTGGTGTGTGAGTGTGTGTGTGAATGGGTGAATGAGACACAGTGGAAAGCACTTTGGATAAAAGCGCTATATAAGTGCACATTTACCATTTACTAAAGCATATTAATTCAATCACATAAATACAGTATAGCTACAAAGTATGCAAGTGCATTCTTACAGTGTTGCCAACTTCTAATATATTATAAATCATTTTATTGACTGTACCTTAGTATTAAATGTACTTACAGTAAAATCAATATGTAGTTCAATTATACTTGTTTGTACTTGTAAAAAATTCTATTAAAATTCATTTTTACTTCACATTTAAATTATATGTTAATTGTAATGCTATTTAGCTGTACTTCCCACAAGCATTTGTCTATCATATCATTTGAAGTGCATCATAAATCAATTTTCAAAAAAATATACTTTTGGAACCTCCAGGTAAGATTTCTATTTCTTTGCCCAATCACACGACTATATGAAAGTACCCCATGGTCAGCTGTTGAGATGGTAACGAATTTTCAACAGAAATCATGTCATTTCCCAGCTTTGCCATGTTTTATTTTTCTGATTCAAACCTGGCAAAGCTGGACAGCACAGATATAATATTAAGAAAACACATAATAGTAGAATACCAGGTCAGCTCTCGCAAACAACTTGTTAAGAGAGCTGCACAGATGTGTATTCACAATAGCCACTTTAAAGGGAAATACATCTGCTTGAATTAAACCATTAAGATTCATTAACAGGAGATTAAAACACTACTTTTACTATTAAAACTACTAATACTAAAACTACTAATATTAAAAGGCTCTATTCCTTGGTCATCACTGCTCTGTGTTTTCAAGCAAGTCAGTTGTCAGTGTTATCTGAATCATCTGAAATTGGAGTAGGGGTTAGAGGAGCAGGCTCTTTTCTGCATACGGGCTGCAGACCTCTTTTAATTTTGTCTCCCAGTGCAACAGCAGCTGTGCTTTGGGATGCACTAGTGATCTGAAAACAACACATTTTAATGAACATTTCACAAAAAAAAAGATTTAAAAAGCAGGCAGGCAAATTATTATTTGTGAGTTGTGTCTTATTAAGAATATGACTGTGAGTAAAGGGTGCACGGTGGCTTAGTGGTTAGCATGTTTGCCTCACACCTCCATGTATGTGTGGAGTTTGCTTGTTCTCCTTGGGCTGTGGGGGTTTCCTCCAGGTACTCTGGTTTCCTCCCCCAGTCATGCATGGTAGGTTGATTGGCGGTAATGTCCGTAGTATGAGTGTGTATGTGATTGTGCCCTGCGATACATGTGATTGTGCCCCTGTGTACCCCGCCTTGTGCCCCATGCTCCTGGGATAGGCTCCATGTTCCCATGACCCTGAAAAGGATAAGTGGTATAGAAGATGGATGGATGGATTGACTGTGAGTGGAGCTCATCTGTAGTTCCGTCTCTCTCCAGCAGAAGGAGCTGTTACATTGAATCACACAGACGTCAACTTATTTATTATTATATATTGTTATTGAGCTTTGTTTAAATCCAATCAGGTGTCCAGTAAAAACATGCTAATGACTACACTGACTACAAATGGACATTCACAAAATATTTTTTGTCTAGCACAGAATATTGGAGTTGAAATAAATAAAATAGCTCAAAGTACAGATTTTCAGCTTTAATTTGAGGGTATTTGCATCCCCATTGAATTAACCTGTATATGCAGTCAACCTAATTTTAAGTGGCCAAAAGTATTTGGACAAACAAACAGTCATAAATTAAATTATCATACTTAATTGCACAACCTTTGCCGTCTATGACTGTCTGAAGTCTAGAAACCGTAGTCATAACCAGATGCTGGGTTTCTTCCCTTGTGATGCTCGACCAGGTCTTAACTGCAGCTGTCTTCACTTCCTGCTAGTTCTAGTGATGTTTTGCCTTCATAAATTGAAATGCATGCTAAATTAGTTTCAGGTCAAATGACCTGGCCATTTTAGAATATTCCACTTGTTTGCCTTTTTTAAAAAATTGGTTGCTATGAGAAGTATGCTTGAGTATGCAATGAGTAACGCCATAAGACGATGATGTAGGCTTCAGATCATGAGCAGTTCCTTTGCTTCTCCATATTTTTTCTACCCAACATTCCCAAGTTGATCTTTGTCTCATCTCTCTATAAGCTGTTGATCCAGAAATGTATGGGCATTTTAAAATGTTTTACCAAACTCTGATCTGATCTGATCTGATCTTCTGCTTATGAGGCTCAATGGTTTCCATCCTGTGGTTAAACCCCATATGTTTACTCTGCTAAAGTCCTGACTTTGACACAGATACACTTTCTTGCTGGGCTGGGTGTTTCTTCACCAGAGAAAGACTTTTTGTGTCATCCACCACAGTTTTCTGTGCTCTTCCATGATTTCTGGTGTTCCTGAGCTCACCAGTGCATTCTTTCTTTTTAAGAATGTACTATGTAGCTGATTTGCCATCCATCTATCCAGCCATCCAGCCATCCATCTAGCCATCACCTATCCATCCATCCATCCATCCATCCATCCATCCATCCTGTACTGCTTAATCCTTTATCAGGGTCATGGGGAACCTGGAGCCTATCTCAGGGAGCATCGGGAACAGGGCGGGGTACACCCATGGACAGGGTGCCAGTCCATTGCAGGGCACAATCACATACACACTCGTACACCCATTCATACACTACGGACACTTTAGACACGCCAATCAGCCTACCATGCATGTCTTTGGACTGGGGGAGGACACCGAAGTACCCGGAGGAAACCCCCAACGGGGAGAACATGCAAACTCCTCACACAAATGGTCCCAGCGGGACTCTATCCCCAGACCCTGGAGGTGTGAGGCGAACGTGCTAACCACTAGGCCACCGTGCGGTGGCCACACCTAATGTTTCTATATATCTCTATAATGGCTTTGTTTTGATTTTTTTAGCCTAATTATGGCTCACCTCACTGGTAGTGACAGCCCTTTGGACTTCATATTAAGATTCCAAATGCACTTGTAATCAATTCTAGACCTTTTATCTGCTTACTTGTAAGTGAAATAATGAGGGGAATAACACACAGCTGGCCATGGAACAGCTGAGCAGACAATTGTCAAAAGGAGGGGCCACATATTAAAAGTGCCACTACACAGAAATTCCTACACAGTTCATCAGAATTTGATATAAATTCCCTCAGATTAAAGCTGAAAGTCTGCACTTTGAGTTAGAATTTGAGTTAATATTCATTAATTAACTTCAACTTCAATATTCTGTGGAAAACCACAAAAACAACAATGACTTTGTCAGAGGCCAAATGTATGCATGTACCTAACTGTAACAATTGCATTTGTGTATAATTGTGTGGATTGTAATGATCACCAATGTAATAAAATAAATCTCAAGGACTCCTGGGGTCCCCAAACCCTGCTTTGATAACCACTGTTCAATTTGTAATTACCTGGCTCTGGTGTACTGGTGTTTTAACAGTGTTTTTTAAAAGAGAGGAAGTGCATGTCACACCCTACTGGTTTTTTTTCCAGATATGCAAATTAAGAATGCTGTAATGTAACATGACTGCAATGCTGTCATTCTGGGTAAGTTTTTCAGTGGGAAATTTTCTGTAATTGCCAGGCTGTTATTCTGTTCGAGCACATAACTAATAGCCTGCCTATTCATGAAGGTGAGATCAGGACTGGTTTAGGGGACTAAATTTTACACAAACCTTTATCCACCTATAAAACACAAGAGGACACTGAATAATCTACTTAATAATCTCAAACAACCAAATAGGCACACACGAATACCAGGGCATGTCTGATTACCTGCATAATTAACACTAGGCTGGATCGATAAATAAAAACACATCTCTGAAGTAGAAGTCAAAGCCATGACTTGTGGACATGTCAAACATTCTAATAAATGAATATTATGAATAGGACCAGACAATTAATAACAGTACACACAATTTATACAATTATAATTTAATGTAGAAAAATATATAGGCACAATATGAAAGCTTTCTACTTTCTAATAAACAATATATATATATATATATATATATATATATATAACAAAATAACATATAATAACATTCTAAATAATATGTTCTGTATGTACAATATAACAATATGTATATATATATATATATATGTTGCTTCATGGGTCTTGTGTCTGTCCCAACTTCCAGTAAACTGTATGTGTGTCATCCTTTGGCAGACTGTCACCACTGTCACTTTGGGGTGCCCTGGCCTAAAAACAAACACACACACACAATTTTTTTTTTATAAAAAATGACAAGAAGAAGAGTCTTGAAAAACTGTTTATTATTATTATTATTGTTATTA
>JAFFST010054756.1:80035-92111 GCA_022414735.1 Noturus placidus | reverse complement strand
AACACCTTCATTTACAAATTGCATTTTGTGTTTACTTGTGTTGTCCTTGACTATTGTTTAAATTGGTTTGATGTTCCAAAACACTTAAGTGTGACAAACATGCAAAGGAACAGGAAATGAGGAAGGGGGCAAACACTTTTTCACACCACTGTAAGTGTAAAAATACTGCAAAACTAATAAATGAACCAACCAACTAATCAATTAATTATATTATTTCTAAGGATCCACTCGGTGCAAATGTATTTTATGAACATAATTCATTTATTCAAATTTTAGAATCATTATTTGACTGTGTACAGTAATAGTGTTTTTTTTTTATTATTATTATTATTGAACGTTCTATGATGATGATGTAAACACTGATGGGGGGGATTAACTGCAATATTCCATGTGCATGTTCAAGGGATTCCAGATTAATTTGTCTTCCAAGAAACTCCAAATATTGCATTTCCAGTAATCCTTTTAGTAATGTTGTTTTAGTAATGTACTAAAGTATTGTAGTCATGTGTTTTTGGCTATTTCCCAATATTTACTGTACTCTAATTAATGAAAAAGTCCATGTCATAGCAGGAAAAACATAAAAATAACAAGGTTCTCACTGTGCCAGATCAAGGAAAACACCAAATGTGCAAACAATCACTGGATTACATGTACAATGACTACGGAAATTCAGACCCATTATATTATATATATGACTATAAAGAGCCTGTTATTTTTTGCTTCTCATTTTTGCTCCACAGAGGAAGTTTCTTGGTGCATTACGGCCCATGTGATCTTATGCACAGTGCGTGCAAATGCAAGTGAGTAACTGCAATGTGGGTCATTCAGTTTCATATAAAAACTGCATTAATCCTGACATTAACTCTACGTTAAACATGCATAGCTAAAGCAAATTGAGGCATGCGATTTGTTACGAATTAAAGAGTTTGCAAATCAGGTTATTTTCCATTATCCATATTCATTAACATTCTGGCTACCTAATACATTTACATTTACATATTTAGCAGACGCTTTTATCCAAAGCGACTTACAAATGAGACACACTCACACACCAATGGTAGCAGAGCTTCCATGCAAGGTGCTAGCTTGCCATCGGGGGCAACTTAGGGTTCAGTGTCTTGCCCAAGGACACTTCGGCATGGGATCACCCGGGCCGGGATTCGAACCACCAACCCTACGATTAGTGGATTAGTGGACAACCCGCTCTACCGACTGAGCCACAGCCGCCCCCTAATAAAACATTTATTTTCTTTTTTTTAATAAGATTTTAGACATACATAGCAGTCAGAGCCTGCAACTGCTTCTGAACATATCATTTATTAAAAACGGTCATTTAAAGGCATTAGACATTAAAGTGATAATGTCCCAGTTTTTAAAACTGAGCACTATCACATATATTAGAATAAAAATATCTTCCCACAAGGACAGACCACAGACCACTTTCATTTGTTTTTAGTACCACAAAAACACATCCATGTCTCACATATAATAATAATAATAATAATAATAATAATAATAATAATAATAATAATATAAGATGTCTATAAATTGTGTACATTTCTAAACATATTTTGCTCAGAATACACCCTCCATTTCCCCACACCTTACCACAAAAAAGCAGACATGATACAGATTCACAGAAACACCCACACATGTGTGCAATGAGAGCACAGCTATTCACCACCCCATATACACTAGTTAGTGCTTTCAAAACAGAAACTAGAGAAAACTTCTCACAGAGTTAAAGTGCTTTTAGTATTGTTAACATACTGCATCAATATGTTTGCTCCAGTGACTAAAAAAACTCAACATAAAAAAAACTAGATCTATACTCAAATGAGTACTCAAACTGGCACTGTTAGGTAAAAATATATACGCATGTAACATAATGCCATCATTCCAGTTCAGTCCATCAATAAGGAATACAAAGACACGTCCCAGGACTTTGTCCCCCTGATCCTTCAGTACAGTGCTACATTAGTCTTTACATATTTTGGCTTTTTTTATCGTTTTTATAATCTTGTCATAGTCCAAGACAGAGAAATGAAAGTACAATAATGAAAAACAAACATTTTTGAAAGAAGGCCAGTGTTCAAGTGAGACTATTCATTTTATCCACATGGTGGTGATACCACTGTTCATATTTGGCAGTCTCAGTATATATGTGCGTATGTGTTTCTGCTTGTGAAAAACGTGTCTTCTGAAGAGGATCTATTGTGAATTCTCAGCTTCTAGTCGCTTACAGTTAGTCTGATTCTCTTTCTCTCAACATGTCTGTCTGTCTGTCTGCCTGTCTGTCTCTCTCTCTCTCTCGCTCTCTAAACATTACTAATGCGAACGCTAAGTGGGCTGCTATCTCGGATTCTCCCTCTATCACATCCCTTCTCCTCCCTGTAGCTCTCCTCCAACCTCTTCTTCTCCGGATCCTTTCCTCCTCCACTTCGTGAACTGTCTGAGCTTGGGTGAGAAGGAGAGGTCTGCTTAAAGCACGGTGGGGTCTTGGTCTTAGCCACCTTGTCGAAGAAGGTGAAGTCAGCCACGTATTTCCCTGATGGGGACAGCGAGACGACAGGGGGGAACTCGTAGCCCCACAGGATTTCATCGGGTAAGTAGGAGGTTCGTACCTGGCAAGTGGCTGATGTGGGCTCCACTGTGGCGCTCATTATTACCAGCAGTTCAAAATCTGCCATTTCCGGGTCTGCCCAGCCTCCACCTGGGGATAGTAGAGGGGAAAAAGATTCATTGTGGTTATTTTTCAACTTGATTGGTCATCATAGTGAGCTGAGAAGTCTCTGTAAATCCCCATTCCAAGATTTTCTCTTTACTCCTGGGTCAGTAGTTTTTGATAGCAATGTGACACAGTGGGGTTTCCCAGCTCTTACCTGACTCTGATAATTATCAAGTCCTTACTGACATGAGTCAGGTGTGTTGAAGGAACAACAATGTCCTCCTACATAAGTCTCCATACACAAATTACTCCAAAACAGTAGGCTGAAAGCACAGTAAAACACCCACACAGACACATACACATACACACACCCACTGCTTTCACAGGCCGATAGAGACGTTCTGTCGTTACTCTGTTCTTGGTGTGGGGAAGAACACCACCAGACGTCATACGTCACCACCAGAAAACACTCTAGGGTAATCCCAACCCACGTAACTGTCAGTCATAGGCAATCAAACTGCACCAACCTGGAAAAACAAACACCAGAATAACCTCTCTTACTCAGTTCTTCACACATGATTCTAACAACCACATACTCAGAGTGAGATTGTAGTTTGATGGTCCTTCCTGTCATTCAGACTCACTTCTGTATTGGAAACACAATAGTTTCGTAACTGTTAAAAATAGTTACTATTTATATACTGTAAATATCACTTCCTCTTTCTCTATTTCTCTCACACTCTCCTTCTCTCTCTCTCTCTCTCTCTCTCTCTCTCTCTCTCTTTTTCTCACCCCCAAGCACATACACTAGCCCATTATTCAGTCTAATAAGCTTTAACATACTGTATTAAATAATGAAATTACAGACACAAACACACAGGGGCAGATTATTTCCACAGAATGTTTCATTGTGAATTCTGTGAAGTGATTTGAGAATTTTGAGTTCTATTGGTTTCATGTGCCTCAGTTATGATTTTTTAAATAAAGTTGTGTGTACATATGTTTGTAGGCCAGCCCAGACTAAAATTCACACTGCAGTCATTGGTATCTAGAATGTACAGAAAGGGAGAGAGGACATAGCCCTGTGGAGAACAAGTAAAGGAGTATTTGTCTTAATTTGTGGATTTGTTTTGATTGCTTCCTTTAAATCTTGAATGCGCAAAATACGTAATAGCCCTCTATCCATTTTCTGTACCACTTATCCTACAGAGGGTCGCGGGGGACCCTGGAGCCTATTCCAGGGAACTTGGGATACAAGGCAGGGGACACCCTGGACAGGGTGTCAACCCATCGCAGGGCTCAACCGCATACACATCCACACACTTCAGACAATTTTGAAATGCGGATCAGAGTACAACACATGACTATGGACTGGGGGAGGAAACTATACACAGAGGCAACCCCTGAAGCACAGGGAGAACATGAAGACTTTGCGCAGAGATGGTGGAGGTGGGATTCGAACCCCCAACCCCAGAGGTGTGAGGCAAACATGCTAAATAAGTATGTAGAATGTAAACATGACTGTGTAGAAAATTACAGTAACTTGTGACCATTATATGATTTGAAGACAAAGAAAGTTATATTAGTTGGTCTCTTTATTCGTAAATTTATACCATCTCACGAGCTCTTGTAGGATGCAAATGTTTTCATAACTAACTGGAATTTGATGAATACCACATTTCTTGTGTGAATGCCCCCTGTGAACAATTTACAAATAAATTCTTTCATCTCCAGTTTGATAAATGAGGCCCAATGATAGAACTAAATCTGTGCTCCACACTCGTTTACACAAGCACAATGTCGCATTCAACAGAGGAAGAACTGGAGCATTTTCTACTATTACACATCCACTGAGCAGCACACACACACACACACACACACACACACACACACACACACTGACATGTTTATACAAATACACACAGCAGCATTGGCAGTTCCTTTCTTGATTCCCATTCAAGTCTAAATTAACACCTACCGTACAGTAGCAAGTAAACAGTATAAAATTTTACTTTGAGAAAATGTGTGATAACAAGAAAAGAGAGAATGGTATGAGACAGAAGTCAGTGGACTCAGGTCAGATAAAGGTCAGTAAACATACTGTATATGGTCACATAATCTCTATAACTTCTGCCAATTCCTCTGATTATACCTGATTTGTAAGAATAACATGTACACAGGTATTGTATTCAGGAACAGGATGCATTTCAGGTAAATGCTGGAGTGACAGAGTCTAAATATGACTATATATTTAACTTGGAGGGATCTGCTGGAAGAGTGTTTGTGTGGAGAAAGTCAGAAGAAGAACTCAAATCAAATTGCACTAATGGTACTATAAAGCACAGAGGTAACAGAGGCTGTTTACTCTGTCTTTGTGAGCTTCTGTTAAATGATTTGGCATTTATTTTAAAGAAAGATACCACAAGGTCACCTTCCAAGCAAAACTTATCCCATGAACTATCCCAGAGGTATTTTGGATTCAAGCTTGCAGAAATTTACACAGAAACTATTGTGGACTTTCCAGCAGGATAATGTTCTGGAGCATACTACCTGCCCTTTTGAAAGAAAACTTCCCAGATGCCTCACCGAAACCCTGTAGGTCATCTATGGGGTGCCATGGATAATAAATGATCAGATTGTATCTCACCTATTGTTGATGAACTGAAAATGTTTTTTGGTTGAAACTTAGAGGAAACTTCCACTACAACTATTACTGAAACTGAACTGAATGTGTCCTTATGATATCTTTAAAATAAATGCCACTTGATTCGACAAATTTTCTAATGCAGTGAAATTCATACTTTTGTAAGTGACTTAAACTACATATGAAATGAAATGAAAATGAATGAAATGTGAAATTATGGTGAAATGAAAACCATCATTTTCATTTTTCATTGGTTATTGCAAACTTGCATCACAAATGTCTATAACTTTTCTACATAATCTTAATTTTATTCAATTCATTTGTTTCAGTACTTAATGAGTGTCTGAATTTGAGTAAATTCTAATTTACGATGTACTTTAAAAAAAAATAACATTACATGTAACCTGTTCGAACCGTTCTCTGTAGCAACAAAAACTTGTCACTCTCTGTCTGTAAAAATTTAAAAAGGCACATTCTAAATGTAAGCAGTTATTTAAAAGCACAGCATCAACATGATGATCCATTAATGCAGATCGAATGTATTTCATTTACTTCAAGAAACTTCACAAAATCTTGAGAAATAGACTGAGGACCATTATTGCTTACAAGCTGTTCAGGAAAGCCAAATCGACTGAACATTTCACCTCGCTTCTCAATGTTTTTCTCAGTTGCAGTGGATTTCATTATGGCCAATCTGACCACTTACTGACTGCATCCACAAGAAACATTCTCTTCTCAAATGGGCCGTCAAAATTGTTGCCATGCCTCCTCTGGTGAGTCCCACGGATGAAATTGAGCCAGCTGTGGCACATTATGGCCCTTCTGACATGAAGAGAATGTCTTTGGTGTATTTTCAAAATGTCTATCGAGTCCTGGCCACCAGAAGTAGCTTCTGGTGGGTTTTTTCACAATGGCCATTCCACAATGGCCTGAGTTTAGATGCTGAGACATGCTTTGCCTCAGTGGTGGCAAAATCATTACTCTCTGTCCCCATCTCTGACCTCCCTGTTCCTGCTTGAACAGGGAGGTCACTTTGCTTTGAGACATGTGACTTCAACTACCTCTACATTTCTTCCATTAACCACACCATCTATCAGCTTAGAGTGCAATTGGTCATTTCTTGTATGCCGGCGCACTTGTGCTGAAATAACAGGCGTTTCTTCCACCTGCTGAAAGTAGAGGTCTGACTGCTTTTGCTCAGCATGGCTCATGGATTATGCTGACCTACAGTAGAGAGACTGTCAGCATGTGCATGGAACTCAGACTTTTTTATGTCATATGCATGAGCAGACAACAACTAAACCTACCTTTACATTCAATTGGCAACTAATGGCAGAATGCCCATGCCTGGAAATAGTTGTAAGACACCTGTGATTGGTTAGGAGAGTGAATATCCTTCTAAGCAGGTACTGGTGGAAACACAAATTACAATACTAAGGGCTTCTCACACTATTTGGGCATAGTGGATCTCTGCTTTGTTGAGCCTGCACGATACAAACACAATTGGTTTCCTTTCAACATTGGGCATGATATGTGAAACAACAGCCTTCACAGCACAAGGAGAAGTGTCACATGATAGCTACAATGGCAGGAAAGGATCAAAATGTGTCAGGGCTTCGGATTTCAGCAATGCTGTCTTTGTTTGAGCAAATCCTTTGGTACACTGATCTGCCCATGTCCAGGCTGGTGCAGCTGGAACAGCGGTTGTAGAAGAGATGTGAGATTTGGAATGAATCTTCTGTAATAATTCAGCAGTCCAAAATAAGAATGCAATTGGCTACTGTTCTGAAGTGCTGTGGAGTCAATCCTGGAAGAACTCACACTTCGATGTATGGACTCCACGTCTAAATTCCATGAATTGCTGTAATGTGGCATCCAGATTTCTCAAGCGCTCCTGCTTTGTCTTTCCACTGATAAGTCTTCCAAATAACGCTGGACTCCTAACAGACCACACAATACCTGATCCATTCATTGCCCGCGGGAAAAGAGATGGGACTGACGTTACTCTATGTGGTAGACGATGGTACCTGTATAGGCCCTTGTGAGCAGACTATTCTGAGATGAGCCGAAGATTTTTTGTATTTTACTAATATGTTCTAATAATTTTACTTGGATAGACAAGATATGCAATGTGCCTCCAGAAACAAGTGTGCCAATAAAGAACGGTCCACAGTTTTTGGAAAAAGGGGTACTTGGATTCAGCAAAATAGACAGCTAAACCTTTTATCGCAAGTTTAAATCAAGTGATTAAATGTTTTTCCTGTTTACTGACTAACAAAGATTGTGACACTGAATCTACCCAATTCAACCAAATTGATCATTTCATTTTCAAAAACACCACGAAATAATGATCTGATGCTGTTTAATGGTACAGTCACAATGGATGCTGCTCAAGTGAATCCCTCTGCTCCTCATGCCTTCACCACTTGAAATATGCTATGCTTAGATTTACAACAGCGCAGTTTGAGGTCATACAATATTGGGCTACAACTTTAATGCATCTCAACTATACATTTTTGTGCATTCTTTCAGCAGAAATTTGACATCAATCTTTAGACAACAGAAACCTCGGCATCTAGAGTCTCTAACAAACAATTTCAGAACATATTAAATGAAACGATGTCAATTATTTAGCTAATTATTTCTTTCAGTTAACAAGCAAAGATCTTTATATAAAAAGGTGGATTATAGCACTAGCAATGAGAATTTCTGGTTTTCAATTATTTCAGTCTGTTTTTGTTTTCCCAGTTTTATATACACAGTAATTGCAATTAAACATGTAATACCATGACAACCTTAAGTGGCACAAATGTATTTTTGAATTTTTAATATATAAAATGCTGTATTTGTCACATCCAGAAGAGAGAAGGATGTATGCAGAGATTAGGCTATTAAGCAAACAAACTAAGAGGGCTAGGCAATACTCAAAAAAGATAAATGTTATAAGAAGTCAGGAGAGCTACAATTGTGCACAAACTGGGCAAAAATAAAGGACAAAAAACTAACCGTCATGTACAGTAAATGCACAAGCACAGTAACGTCAGTGATGAAGACACAAAAGCAAGACGACATGAGAGTCTGGGTAATTTACAGTGAGTAGGTGATTGTAATCAATCTGGTGACTGCAGGGATTGGATGATCTTGACTTATCAGCTGACATAGAGGTTGGCGGAGAATCCTGGGTAGTGTAGTTCAATTGTTTGTGTGTGTGAGACATTTATTTTGGTACATTTATCAGTTGCAAACCTTTATAGATTATTTTGATAATAATTAATAATAATTTATATAGCGCTTTTTACAATGGTACATTGTCTCAAAGCAGCTTAACAGAAATATCATTTTACATTTACAAGCGATTTACTAATGAGACACACTCACACACCAATGGGAGCAGAGCTGCATGCAAGGTGCTCGCTTGCCATCGGGGGTAACTTAGGGTTCAGTGACTTGCCCAAGGACACTTCGGCATGGGATCACCCGGGCCGGGATTCGAACCGCCAACCCCACGGTTGGTGGATTAGTGGACAACCCGCTCTACAGACTGAGCCATAGCCGCCCATTTTGATACCTTTACATTATTTTGTATTAAATAACAAAGACTTTTAAAATATTTCTTTGCCAGTCTTTGCTTTTATTCTCTTCTTTTTTGCATAATGGTTCAGGAATGTAAATATTTTTTCCCACTGTACACTATTTACAAAATGATCAAATGTTGGGTGTTTCTCTGGGAAAACCCTTTTAAGGGTTTTACAGCAAATTGTTTCCCTATCAAACAGGGAAGTCTAAGAACTTCTAAGAATGTGATGTTTACTGTATGTGTGGATGAACGGAAGTTCAATAAAAAAAAAATAAAACTGAACTAAATATCTGGAAAAGAAGCCAATTTCTTCTAATATCAAATGGATAGGGATTTGTTCTCACAGCAACAATGCATTTGGGTTGCAGCATTTGTACCTTTAAGTTTGCCTGTTGATTTTGATTAAGCATTGTACAATATTTCCACCCAATTCCTGCCTTGATTATGTATTACATCATTTCCTGAACACATTTCTCTACTAAACTAGTAACTTCACCAGTAAATTATCATTGCTAATTTAACTGTTAGCATAGCATCTCTACTACTGAGAAAATTCAAAAATTCACATGAAATATCTGATAAACCAAGTCTTTTTAGCACACCCTGGTGGACATTTGGAGTCAAACAAGGCAGCGTCCATCCATCTACCGCTTACTCCTTTTTGGGGTCACGGGGAACCTGGAGCCTATCCCAGGGAGCATTGGGCACAGGACAGGCTGCCAGTCCATCACAGGGCAAAATCAAATACACACCCATTCATATACTACGGACATTTTAGACATATGTCAATCAGTCTACCATGCTGGGGGAGGAAACTGGAGTGCACTGCAGCACAGGGGAAACATGTGGGCTCAACAAAACATGGCCCCGGCGGGACTCGAGCACCAGACCCTGGAGGTGTGAGGCAAACGTGCTAACCACTAAGCCACCCCTAAGAAGCAGCATATTTCTCCATTTTAATCATTCGACCTTTCCTGATTCTGTGTTTCACCAATATGGCTCCTAAGATAGTCACGTCAACAACACGACACTGGGTTGAACTGAACTGGAATGAACTAAAATGATGAGCACAGAGAGAGAGAGAGCGAGAGAGAGAGCGAGAGAGAGAGCAAGAGAGAGAGAGAGAGAGAGAGTTACAGTAGGAAGAGGGACTGTAACAGCCCCACTCTGTCGCTGAATCTGTGCTCCAGTAACCGGATCGGGTACCTGCATGTCAGCACCACAGACTGAGCTGCTTTGTGCCCCTAATGAGACACTCTTGCTCACACTCACATTCCAACCAAAGAGAGAAAATACAGAAAGATTGAGAGTGGCAAATGAGAGAACAAGAGCGTGATAGGCAAGAGGGAGCGAGCACAAGAAAGCATGAGACAAGATTTCATGCCAGCTCAGAAATTCTCTCCCCATTATAGAAACTCCATACTCACGTGAACACTAAACAGAGCAGACCAAAACCTCTTCAAATCAAATTAACAAGGTCACTTCAGGATGGTCAGAATGTGAAACTTTTCACAACAGGATGGTCACACAATGCTCTTCCTCTTTTCTCAACAACCCCAACCAAGACCTTTAACCTCTAAAGTTGAAATTAAATATTGCTTCACATATTAGATTTCATAGTCATGATTTATACTTAAATACTTCACATTCCCATTTTATAAACAAGTTCAGGCCAGGCTGAATGTGTGCATGTTTTAATGGTCTCGCTATCCATGCCCAAAAATTAATAACATTATAGAATTTGTTACTTTTCAACACATTCTGTCAAATTGTGTCACTTATTACTTAAATGTTTAGGCTATATCTTATCTAACTTAGATATTTCTTAAATCCTTTTTAAGATTTTACTTTGATTGTACAGAAATACTTAGATATTAGTTACATATTACTAATATTTCTGCATAGTAACTTGTAATTTGATGTAATATTAATTAAGTTATCAGTATCAAAGCATTTGGCCTCTGTACTGATTTGAAATTATTACTCTTTTTTTCTAATTGGATTTTTAATCATCTTCAGTAGTAAATGTCATTTCCATACAAATCTTGTATGATGCTCTAAGCACAACCCCTAAAGTGCAGGTGTATTTGGTACATCTTCCAGCAGGCATCCCTCTTCTGCTAGAATTTCAGTTTTGCTCTTCACAGGTCCAGCCAAAAGCCCTGAAATGAAGCTCTGGGCATTAGTGTGCTGGTACATTACAGTGCTGGCATGATTTTCAGTCTTTTCTGCAGTACAGATGCCAAGCTAGGCCTCCATGTTCATCTCATCCAATAAGCTTCAGACTTATCATGTTACAACAAACACTGCACATTTTGTTAGACATTGCTGACGTTACAGTAGCTGACGTAGTATTGTATTGTACAAGATCCACAGGCTAATCCTCAAATCTTAGTCCGATACAATAATTTGGCACTGACATATGTATTATTTTATATCTACAGTGGATTTAAAAAGTGTACACACACATGTTTTGTGATTTAAAAAATTAAACGAAAAGATAAAATCATGTCAAGATAAAACTTTTTCCACCCTCAATGTGAATGTATAAAAATTAAATAAAAAAAAAAAAAAAAAAAAAAAACAATCAGGAACATTTTATGGAAAAATAGGGAAAATAAAACGTCATCACATTCAAACTCGTCTTTAAAAGTCATTATCATGCAGCTGTCATCAATTAAGTTATTCTGATTAACCCCAAAGAAAGACCAGCTGTGTCTGTAGAATTTTCCTGGCATATGCTTGGTTTGATATAATTGCACAAAGAACTTACAAAGCCTGTACAGGGTCTCACTGTCAAAGGGAATCAATCAGGAGAGGAGTATAAAAGAATTCCCAAAACATTAGATGTACCATGGAATAACATGAATCATCAACTAGTGGAGAAAATGGACCACCACAGTGACATCACCAAGAACAAGATGTCCCTCCAAAATTTACGAAAGGATAAGACAAATACTTACCAGGGATGCTGCCAAGAGACCTACAGCAACATTAATGGAGCTGCAGGATTATCTGATTTCTCTCTGCATGTGACAACAATCTATCATATTCTTCAAATGTCTGGGCTATGGGGTAGGGTGGCTAGACAGAAGCCCTTTTTCACAAAAAACATCCAAGCTCAACTACAGTGGTGTGAAAAAGTGTTTGCCCCCTTCCTCATTTCCTGTTCCTTTGCATGTTTGTC
>JAFFST010054756.1:62815-72890 GCA_022414735.1 Noturus placidus | reverse complement strand
CCCCCCCCACTCCCCACCAAAAAAAAAAATTTTGTTTATTATTTATAGCATAGGAGAAGGAGTGAGGAGCACAGCCAATCTGAGAATTTAAAGAAAGCATCCTATGTGACGCTCACTCAGGAAACTGATTAGGAAGATGCCAAGAGTGTGTAAAGCTTCGTTAGGAATGTTGTTATAAATTTTGATTTGTTTAACACTTTTCATGATCAATGTATTATTCTTTATGTGTTATGTCATAGTGTTAATGTTATCCTTATTATTCTAAATTAGTATAAAATAATACAAGTCAATATTACAAAACTTCTGTAAACAAGGGATGTACATACTTTTGACTAGCAGACATACTAAATGTGCAGCACAGTGAAGACTCTTATGGGCTTAGCTATTATAACTGCGATTGCTTTTGGTTTACCTTGGCAAGAAAGGTCCCTGTGATAAAGATCTCCATCACCATTGTGATAACTAGCTGCATTATGAGAAGGATGATGGCAACTGGACATTCCTCTGTTATGCACCGGAAGCCATAGCCAATTGTAGTCTGTGATTCCAGAGAGAAAAGGAAGGCAGCTGTCAGCGTCTGAACCTGCATCACGCAGGGGGTATGGTTGGATGGTGGGTCAAACTCTGCAAAGAGATGCAAAGGTTATTTTTTAAAACTACCATTTTTAAAGAAGAAAACCCCTTTATTTGTCAGATATACATTACAGCACAGTGAAATTCTTTTTCTTTGCATATCCCAGCTTGTTGGGTCAGAGCATAGGGTTAGCCATGATATGGCACCCTTGGAGCAGAGAGGGGTAAGGGCCTTGCTCAAGGGACCAACAGTGGCAGTTTGGTGGTCCTGGGGCTTGAACCTACCTTCTGATCAGTAACTCAGAGCCTTAACCATGGAGCCACCACAGCCCCAAATAACATATGCACTCTTTATGGTCAGTATGTGGCAAATTGTCCACTAAATATGTACAAGACACATACTTTTAGACATGTGGCAAAATCTCTATAAATATCTTGTTCAGATTAATCTCTAAAGATCTCCTCTCTTCTCACCCAGCAGGTCTCCGTGCACCAGTGCCACGAGGTACCACAGCACTCCGAAAGCAAACCAGGTTCCAGCAAAGGTGGCTGAGAATAGGAAAAGCTTGTAGCGCCACTGCATGTCCAGAAATGTCGTCCACAGGTCACGAAGGTAGAGAGCTCCAAGGCCAGTGACATGCTCAATGCGCACATTGCTTCGGCCATCCTTAGACAAGACACGGCGATGCCTCCTCAATGCTGCAGCTCCGGCTCCTGCCACACCTCCACCACCTCCGCCCAGCAATGGCTTCAGGACATCTGTCTGAGTCTGGGAATGGCAAACCTTCTGAGGGGAAGGACTATGAGAGGAGGGAGGAGTGGACGAAGTCATGGCTGAAGAGAGTGGGAGACAGTGGAGCTTTGCATAATTTGCATTATACCAGGAAAAAAATCATATAATATAAATGAGTGCCGTTTTATAGGATTTTGTGCCAAATAAGGCATAGGAATGCTACAGTAGCAAAGCCTGTGCAGGTCTTAACCATTTTATTACTATCAGTTCATACAAATGATCAATTCTGAGATCCTAGTGAGTACATAATGACTATATTATCTGATTACATAACATACAAGTGGACTTGATTACACTCAGCTCTACAGTACCTGCCCTTCCATCAAGGAAATGCCACCGTCTAAGCACCCATTTATAGCTATAGCATTCCTTATAGACATCGCAACTTGGATGAAGACCTCACCTCAATACATCATCAATATCAAGGTCACTTCCTTGTTATTATCATCAAGCATACTTGGGGGTAATGGTTGATTACCAATTTGTCTCCTCGGACTGCTTATTGTCATTAGAGTTTATTATTAAGCATCATAATTCAATAACAGGGCGTTACAATGGCACAGCCCCAGGGTCTATGGTTTAATCCTGCGCTATTAATATTGCTATTTAAATGTTCTCCCCAAGTCCAAATGGGTTTCCTCGAGGTTTTCCAGTTTCTTCCAACCTGCCAAAAACAAACATGACATTAGTTGTATTGGCTACACTTAATGGCCTGTATTCCCACCTCATGCCCAGTGTTCTCAAGGTAGCCTTCAGATGCACTGTTACCAGGACCAAGATAAAAAGGTTACTGAACATCAATGATGAATTGAATCAACTGACTGCTTCATGCTGTATCACCAGCTAGATGTAATAAATGGAAATGGAAAGGTATACAGTAAACTCAGTAAACAGTTTTTAGGCATATCCCTGTAAGACCAGTTTATCAGGTCCACCAACCATATAGGTTTTGTAGGTTTACACTTACTGATTCTAACATCTGTTGCTTTGCACACTGCATCAGCATCTATCTGCTCTCTCCATTAATTGAAAGGTGAACTGATCTCAGTACAGCAGTGACACTTACATGGTAGTAGGTGGAACAAATGTTACTGAGATTCACTTATCAGTGTCAGTTTTGATCACAGGTCACCTGTTGGCTGGACATTTTTGGTTGGTGAAATACTTCTCAACCAATTCGACTCTCAGGTGATTAAAATGTACCTTATACACTTGCTCCAGCATAACACACATGACCATGGCCACTGCCCTGTAGTGTTCCTGCTGTGCTGTGCTATCAGAATGGTCTACCTCCCAAAAATATCTACCTATGGTAGACAAAGTAGAGTGGGGCTGACATTTATCATGGGTTTTACCTTTACATCATGATTCCTGGTCACAGTTCACAATAATTTGCTCATGTTGGTTTTGGTATTTGTTCTAGTCCTATCTTTGTCCATGTCCTATCAATGGCTTGTTATTTGATTGTGTGTGCCTGTTTAGAGTTAGTTAATGATTATTTGTCTATTTCTACCCTGTTGTGCTTAGATATCTTTGTAAAGTCTTGCCTTGATTTGTCTTTAAGTCAAAGTCTTACTTTGTGTGTTCTTTGTTTCTTGGTTTTGACCCTTTGGGGCCTATTTGCCTGTCTTATGATCATGGATACTCCATGTTTGAAGTTGCTTGTTTGCACTTTGACTCACACTTTGAACTTTGATTATTGTATTTGCCCAATATCTTGTAAAATAGCCTACTGTATGTAAAAGGTACCTAAACATAATAAACCAGCAACTGAGTATTTACACTGCAGCTTATGGAGGTTTAAGCATGTCATGTTTTTGTTTTTTTTTGTCAAGGATGTAATTATCTCTCCAGTTTTCATGACATCTCAGTTAACATTAACAAGTGAATGGTGTCCAGACATGACCGACCAGCCTTCTTGTGACCTGCAGTAGAACTCCACTTGCTCATCGCTGACATGTACTCAGCATTTCTAACAGCAATTCTAAACAACTAAGTTGCCTTAAATTCTCTTCTTCTCTTTTCTCCTTGTTAGCACTTGCTATCAAAAATACAAAAAAAAAAATACAAAAAAAAAGAAAGAAAGAAACAAAACAGAAATGTTATGTGACCAGAACTGTACTGTCAACACTGTGAACTATGAACATCACCTCAGCAGCATTACAACAAGCAGAGCCAACATGATAGCATCTGGGACAATGTGGCGCCCACAACGTGACCTTGAAAAGTTAGTCAGTCCCTCGCCACTAAAAAGCTACACTTTTAGTACTTTTAGTAGAACTCTTAGTGGTACTCAACCAGTGTCATAATAGGCTGTCTGGAGAATATAGTGCTGATGCTATCTAGGACAAAGAGGGTTAGTTTTTCCTCTTGTGTATAGTAGGGAAACATGGGTACACTTGGACCCAGGGGTGCTGCTGTTCCATACAAATGCCCAGCTGCTCTGGCACATGAAGCAGGCCTCATTGAGACGAGCCTCTCTCGGCTGGCCTCTTGCCTTTCCTGCTCCTTTATACCACAGGCTCGATCAAATGCTCGGAGGGAGCAGAGACAAAGCTGTCTTCTTCATGAGAATGCAAGGAAAGAGAGAAAGATAACGTTAAAAAAGAGACAGAGTTAAAGAAGACATTTGTAGACAAGAGGCGCTGTGATGAAAATCAGAACATTGTTCTGTTCATGTTCTTTAAGAATCTTTATGCTATTTTCCATACACGTTATGTTCTGGAAATACTTCACGGAGTACTGACTTGTTCTATAATCTATACCATCTTATAACAACAACAATCTAAATCCTTCGTAGAATCATATTCATTATGAGAAAAGTTTCATCTGGACAAGACTTCATACTTAGGCGGGATGTAGAGGGAGCTCCTCAGTCCAAGCTGAACGAGGCCTCACTCAAAAAAAGCAGTTTTGCTTTCTGTATCCATAAAATAAAGCTGCTGTTGATGGTCCCACATGGATACCCCATCAGTGGATAATCTCACCTGGATACTGTAGATTTGTAAATCTTTTCCTAAGAGTGCACAAACATTTTTCCAGAACTCTTTTCCCAAAAAACTACCTTGTGACCATAGAGTACATTTATAAGCTTAAAATACTGGATGGTACACACTGATACACGGGGAATTTTTATTTATTTTTTTTTTTCAAATCTTTTGATAATTAATCTTCTTAAATAGGTTCTACTTAGCGATACAAATAAGGTCTTGCAGATTCCGCTGTTTCTTGTTTGGCTTTTTGTTTGTTTGGGTTTTCTTTAATAGTGCATTTAATAGGATTTGACACAGATTCCAATCCAATTCAATTCTATTTTATGCCTTTTTATTGTGATGTTACTGAAACAACTCAGGTCTGCACGTAGGACATTGGGCACACTTTGACTTAACCCTTTAAGCTTCAAATTCAGCTCTGATATCATTAATGTACCAAAAAAAAAGAGAAGAGGATATCAGTATATCTGTAAACGTCTCAAAATGAATTTGTTTAGTATTGATATTGAGAAGGTGAAGTGCTTTTCCTGAGATCTATTTATTGCTTATTCATTCATAAATTTGGCTTTTTCTTCAGTGCTATATAAATAAATAACATTATTATTTTTATTATTATCTCAACAAGCATTTCTCTTTTTTTCCACCAGGCTTCTCTTTTCTCTCAGTTTCTCTCATTCATACCGCTTCGCCCACCATCCTTCCTCTCAGTTCAGTTGCATTACACTCTGATCCCGAGCACTATCACTGCATATCTCTCTCTTTCAATCTCTCTCACTCACTCTGTTTCTCTTTCCCCAGTTTCATTACACTCACAGGCAGTATAATGCCTCTCTCTCTCTCTCTCTCTCTCTCTTTCTCTCTCTGTCTCTCTCTCTCTCTCTTTCTCTCTCTCTCTCTCTCTCTCTCAGTGCTGCACTCACACTGGGGATATGAATAGGTATCTGTCCGCCCTCTCTACTCTGAATACTAACACTGGGTGAAAAAGGAGGGGGCCAGCTCTGAGAAAGCCATGCGTGATAGGCTGAATGTACACATAGTTGACCTCTGAACTCCAGCGAGTACACACCACACACAGTTACTGTACTCAAACTCGTACACACAGTGTGCACTCAGGCACACTGACTTAGCCACATGTAGTCTGATACAGCCATGGTGGAGTGTCAAAAGCAACTAGTTATGGATGGTGTGCCGAATAACTTTGTAGCATCTGCTTTAAATTTAAACATGCGCAAACTCTCTCATTTCATTTCTCACTCTTTGTCTCATTTTCTCTCCTCTATTAAAGCCGTGCACCATCCCTCGCTTTCTGTCCTGTATGCACAAAAATCCTTTGTTTGGAGAGGAGATGAAAGGGACAAAAGCCACTATTGAAAAAAATACAACACTGTGTGTGTGTGTGTGTGTGTGTGTGTGTGTGTGTGTGTGTGTGTGTGTGTGTGTGTGTGTGTGTACGTACGTGGAGAGAGAGAGAGAAAGAAAGAATGAAAGAGAGACCGAGGCTGTATTAGAATTTGTGCAGTTTGTTATAGAAGGCAATGAAAAAAGTGGAAGGATATGGAGGGATGAACTGATCAAACACACTCATTAGTATTCCGCGGTTGTACATTCCAGCACTCTTCCTTCTCTGTTCCCAACACAAAACTCCATCAACCTCCACACAACCTCGTCACAACTTCCATTCAACCTCCACGCTGTCTTTTTATGACCTTGTCTTCCCTTCATCTTCCTTACACAAACCCCACACAGGGACCCTGACACGAGTTAAGTACATCAAGGCTTTGTTCTAGTTAAAATATTCAGTGACCATAGCATTTTTTCTAACTTTAGAGTCAGGGATAGACTTTATGGGATTTTAGATTTTTTTTTTAAGTATTTTTTGCCAATTGCTACCATCACAGAGACTCCACCCACCCTGTTAACTGTCTGTTCAGCCTGCTGCAATCAGATAAGCTCTTCCGATGCCTGCTGGCTAAAACTGAGAGGCTCAGTAGCAGCATCTTCCCTCAGGCCTTCAGACTCAACACGGATATTTCCTCCATACAAATCCCTTAGGACTCCACAAGAACTCTGAAGTTTACTTATCTTATTTCTTATTATTTCTGATTTTTTTTATTTATTTATTTATTTTGTATTTTGTATTTCATGCACAGTCTAAAGAGGAGTACGCCAGGTTTGCATTACTTAAGTTACATACTGTATATAATTGTGTATGTGACAAATAAATTCTTGAATCTCATCAGGATCAGCTTGAATAAATTAGGCTAGCATGGCTAAGCTCCCCCTCTCGTTCAAGGGTAAAATACATAAATACAGTATATAGCTCAATGTTTGACATCTACACTATATATTTTACTGTTAATAAGTGAATTATATCCTTAACAACAGCACCACTAATAACCAAATGTAAAATTACACAGAATGGTATTTAGTAGAAGCTGGGGCTGATTTTTTTTCTAGCCCAGACTGTAGATTCATGCAGCTTATCAGTCAGTCAGGTAAATACATTTGGTGAACCATCCTCTGGATGTTGTGTGCATTAGGGCTAATTTATTTAAATGCTGACAGATCCATTACATTTTCATAAGAGCGCATATGAAATAAAAGAGTGCATATGAAGTATGGAAGAGTGCATATGAAACAGAACAACATGTGTAATAAACATAAATATAGTGGATTACTTTCTTAACCTTTGATTTTTTAAAATGCCTTCTGAAACAGAAGGAAACAGAAGGAAAACAGACCAAGCAAACACTGTCCCATCAAAGTACAACTTACACAATGGGATGGCAGAACCCTACGTTTTGTATGATTGGAATCACAGAGCTGGCTAAGGCATCACTTGACTTTATAGGAAAAATAGAAATAACTCATGGTGTTACTTATCCATCTTTCAGGTGTTTAGCTCAACCATACGTTTCATAGTAATGAGAGTTACTGATAGGTAGTAGAATTGTTTCCATTCAATATCATGACCAGCTGCCGCTGTTGAGGTGCATCTCTTTCAAAATTTATGAAGTACTTTCTATTTAAAGTCAACTCACCACTCAATGAACCTTGAACAATTTCAAGGTCCTAGTTTAGATTTGTTGGTAGTGTCTGCAGTTTGGACAGTTCATCCTCTCTCTCTCTCTCTCTCTCTCTCTCTAATAAAACAACTCAATTTGCAAAGACCTCATAGCATTGTTCAACGGCATCTCAACGATCAACGTTTACGTGCAGACAATAATAGAATTCTGATTGGACAAATAAAAAAAGAACCAAAGTCCAAACTCATAGATTTTGCCCATTCCAGATAAATCACCATATGGAACAAATCAGACGAAGAAGCAAATTTGAAATGAAAACTTAAAATTCTTAATAGTGCTTACACACATAAACATGTTTCCATTGACTCATATTAGCATTTGTAATACAGTGTAATTAATAAATGTCATGTCAACATACATCACAATCCTGATAATAATTCAGTAACTACATGAAATGATATGTAATTATGAGAGAGTAATAAATGTCTGAACCTTTTGGCACCTTCTGGTTCCTGGGACTTTAAGTGATAAAATAATAAATCTACATCTAATGCACTGATCTCCTTGTGTTTGTGTGTGTGTATGTGTGTGTGTGTGTGTGTGTGTGTGTGTGTGTGTGTGTGTGTGAGAGAGAGAGAGAGAGAGAGAGAGAGAGAGGAGAGAGAGAAAGAGAGAGAGAGGCAGCATTATAGAGATTTATACAAATAAAAATAAAAATAGAAAAAAGCCACTAAAAAGCATTTGGATGTTTCTGCTGTTTATTGTGTTTCTTTTTTATGTTAGTGGGTTTTTATTTTATATTACAGAAAACAGCAAGAGCTCCAACACTGCAAACTTGTCAGTGCATCTCGTTAAGTGTTGACAATGGTGTATTATTTGGTTTTTCTTGCTATTTAAACATAGAGACCCTTTGTAAAGAAATTATCCTTAGATAATCAAAGCTGTGCTGGAGTTACAAGGCTAACCTCGCTAACAAGTGGTGGAGGTTTGTAGCCAACTGTTAGCATTACCGAAACTGCATGTCAAAATGAGTGCTATTTGCATAATACTTAACCCTGCCTTATACGCTGCCTGATTAATCATCCAAAGCACAAATTCACTTTACTCTTTAAAGCAGAGGTCTTCAACAGGGGGTCCCCTATGGGGTCCGCGGAGGTACTGCATGTTTTGTACCAGTTTGATATAACACAATTTCATACAATATATATAATTAGGGGGTCCCCGCTCCATCTCGCCATCAGTTTGGGGTCCTTGGCCTGGAAAACGTTGAAGACCCCTGCTTTAGAGTACTCTTCAACAGGGGTCCCCTAGGGGGTCATTTTTCACTGAAGAGTGGTAATGCACTAATACCACTGTTTTTATAATATCATAAAAATAATTCCTGTTAAATGTGACATACGTACTTACATATGACTTTACAAATGTAATCGTGTTTTAGAGCAGTGCTTCCCAAAGTGGCGTCCACGGGCCTCCAAGAGTCTGTGGTTATTCTTTTTTTTTTATATTTAGTTACAGTGCTGGAATTCACAACCCCCCATCATCAAAGTTGTTTAATTGTTATTTTGTTATATTGTTTATTTGTTATCATATTTGTTATTGAGTCCTTATCGTTATTAGTCATTTTGACCTGTCATATGAATTAAATGGGTTTGATCCAAACTTCAATAAATCAAAAGCATGGACACTTAAGGTTCAGTAATGGAAAGCTCTCTGTATTATACTGTACACCATTAAATAGAGTTCATGAAATAAATCTGTACTAAAGAGATCAGTGGAATTTATTTTTCCAGTTAAAGGGATTCTTATCTACATGAAAGTTTAAACCCCAGTGTTAGAGCATTGGTGATTTGTTCTCGAATTAATTTATACCACCATCACCATTGTATCATTCATTCATTCATCTTCAGTAACCACTGGTAATCCTGGTCAGGGTCCAGCGCCGATCTCAATAACACTGGACACATCGCAGGGCTCCATGCACACAGACATTCACACACTTATTCACACCTATAGGGACAATTTATTGTAACCAATCTATGCGGAAGGAGACCGGAGAACCCAGAGGAAACCCACACAGACTGTAACCCAAACTCCAACTCAAACCATTTCCTCATAGGTTTGCAGTCATTATTGTTTTGTACGTTTTCATTTATAATTAAAACTACTTACCCTCAACCCATCAATATAAAAAAAAAATCTTTTACAATACAGTGACCATACAGCAGGTGCAACATCCATACTGATCAGATATCTGGAGGGATTGTTTTCCCCTTACCTTACAATTTAAGACTTGATTGCAGTGTTGTGAAGGCGTAAACTGTTTTGTTGTTTGTTTGTTTGTTTGTTTGTTTCTACTCCAGCTTGTCAGGGTGAAGAGACATCTGTTCACAGTTTGAGGTGAGAAGAGCTGACAGAGACAACATGTCCACACAGGCTGCAAAACAAAAGCCACTTTAGGACAATATTAACTCTTCTTCTTCATCTTCTGTTATCAACAATGGTACATTAGAACACTCGCATTGGAAAACTCATGTAGAAAAACTTTTTCAGGAGTTGGGTAAGTGGATGGAGTCAGAGAAGAGTGTCAGCCGCCGGCGCTGCTGGTTGGAGGATGATACGGATTTATTATGCACCGAGTCTCTCTCTCACACACACACACACACACACACACACACACGCTCTCTCTCTCC
>JAFFST010054756.1:15534-46080 GCA_022414735.1 Noturus placidus | reverse complement strand
AGCAGATGGTCAGGGACTCCAAAAGCACGGAGAACAACCCAGAGTCTAGGCCTGCTGATGGTATCATAGGCTTTGACCAGGTCAATAAAGCAGAGGTGTAGGTCTTGTTTGAATTCCCTACACCTCTGCTGCAGCAGACGGACAGAAAATATGGCATCTGTGCAGGACCGCCCCTTCCTGAAACCGCATTGGGGCTCCGCAAGCCTCTCCTCGGCGTGCCTGGCAAGGCGATGTTGAATAATCCTTGCCAGGACCTTTCCCGGCACACTGAGGAGTGAGATGCCCCTGTAGTTGTTACAGTCAGTGCGGTCTCCCTTCTTAAAGAGGGGGACCACCAGGGCATCCTTCCAATCCTGCGGAACCCGTCCTTCGGTCCATACTGTTGTTATAATGTCGTATAGGGCAGTCTGTACACAAACGCCACCCTCCTTTAGCATTTCACATGGCCACTATAGAAGAATCATTTGATTTAAGAAATCCACTGTAGTGCATTCAGACAAATAGTTGTTTCTGAAGATCATGGAAAGCACAATAATTGTTTACTCAGAGTCAAAGTAAATGTGCATTATGGTTGTTCAAGGAGATCTGAGTGTAATTCAATAGCACTTGTCCTGTCCACAGTTTAGAGTTTACTCTGAGGTGTAGATGTGTTGGTGCTGTGGTACTGTTCTGAGTCGTGGTGTGCAGCTTTGTGTATAAAGTCTTCTTGTCTGGACAGTGTACTAATTGTCAGGTTTTGCCGTACTAGATCACTCTGCCCATGCGGATATTTAAGCTGCTCGGTGTAGAGACTGTATTCCTGACCAATGCTGCAGGAGGCCTCAATCAGGACTTCAAGGTGGGAGACATCATGATCATCAAAGACCATCTGAACATGCCTGGATTCGCCGGCAACAACCCGCTGATTGGACCTAATGACGAAAGGTATGTGTGTTTTGAAATTGAAGCATTTCAGAAACGTTTTGTTATTTCATTATTAAATTATTAAGAGCTACAATGTGAGTAAATTGTAACTTTTTTTTTTTCCATTTTTTTATTATTTTTTTTTTTTTTTTCATATGCCGGCTCTGTGATTCTCCTTCAAACTTTATACTGTGTATTAATAAAATAAATAGCAAAACAAGAAAAAATGCATTATGAGGCTCTGCATATATCTGATCACAGGCAACACTGGGCTGTGGGATCATAGTTTATTTCTAAAGTAAATATGTAAGGAAAGTGTTTAGTAATAATTAGTGTGTGTGTGTGTGTTCTCCAGGTTCGGTGTGCGTTTTCCCTGCATGTCTGACGCGTATGACCGCGAGCTGCAGCAGCTGGCCATGGATGTGGGCATGGAGTTGGGTTATGGTGATTTCCTCAGGGAGGGGGTCTACTGTGTGGTCGGGGGACCCTCATTCGAGACCATCGCTGAGTGTCGAATGCTGCACAACCTGGGAGCTGATGCTGTTGGTGAGTTTGAACTGATGAAGTGCCAGTGGGAACTTTTCACACTTCAAGTTGTGTTGAATCAGAGTTCAAATCCTATAATGACCTAATCCAAAGCCTCTTAAGGTTTGTGTGGATGGCCATAATGTTTCAACTATAAATGATGTCATGTTTGACCTGACTGTTCCAGAAAACAGCACAGAAACACCAACATTTGAGCCTTTCTGAAATCCAGATCCTAGGAATATGCTGATTAGAAAGATCTAGACCAAGTCTCTCTGGTAAACAAGTGTGTTTGCATATCGGAACATGATTGGCTCTTATATATTTACAATGTAATAACATTTGGTGTCATTTTTGTTATTAACTCGTATTTCTCAGCTTCATCCTGCAAGTGTGAATATTTTGAATAGTCAGGACACTCACATTAATTTCCCCAGAAGGATTTGATTATAATCAAATACTTCTTCCTCTGCTCTTTAGTTATAGATGTTATAAAATGTTATTAGGCCTGCTTTAGAAATCCTAGATGAATGGGGTGACTACTCTGCTATATATAAACTTCCTCTCTTTCTCCCCTCTCAGGAATGAGCACAGTTCACGAAGTGATCGTGGCACGTCACTGTGGAATGCGTGTCTTCGCTCTGTCTCTGATAACCAATCAGGCTGTGATGGATTATGACAGCGAGGAGAAAGCCAACCATGAGGAAGTTCTTGAAACAGGCAAACAGAGGGCAGAGCAGCTGGAGAGGCTGGTGTCCACCATGGTCACACGCATTGGGCACAATAACTATTCCTGAACAAAACTTGAATCCGAGACCACTGAAAAGCAAAGCTGAGCTTGAACACAATCATTTTCAGGACTGTGAAACATTCAGCGCATTCAAACTGAGCCATCATACTTATGTTTAGTGCTGTGCTGCATGTTTGTGTGTTTCTATACTGTAGGTGCAATGTTTGGTGCATTTCCTGTTTTCCTTTTTTTTCTTCTTCTTTCTTAAGTGCACAGTTATCGTTCATATTTATTAGTGAAAATCTTTAGTCATGTACATTCCGTTAGATTAGGAAACACATCCTGTCATTGTAGCTATATAGAAATGCATCTTAAACTATTAATGATTATGTATAGGTCCTAATGATTTAAATTCGAAGTAAACTGTTGATTGCTTTATGAAAGCCCTATGCTGTACATTAGATGTATAGATTGTCCGTGTGTCCCTTTTTCTAACATTATTAACATTGTATATTTATTACTATATGCTTGTCATGTTTGTGTTTTTGCATTAAACAGAACTGGCATGAAACAATGTAAATGTGGTTTATGTAGTTAGCCTTTAACGGCGGGATCAGGCTGGATAAGTCATTAAAACCAGTATTTGCTGGGTTTCAGCAGGTAGGACAACACTTCTATAATAAAGATGGACACTTTATTGCAGAAGTAACTTTATTTATTATTATTTATTTTGCCTTTCCACAATGTATGACCACTTTCACGTACCAATAATGCTCTTTCTTGCATGAAGCTTTTGTAGAAAGTTGTATTTTGTGATGGAAGTATTTCCAGCTCACAGAAGTATCCCCCACCCTTCTTTTTCTTCCAACTGTCTGTGAAAGTCTTTTTAAACATTAATTAAGCTCTACAAAGTAGACAAAATCCAAGACAAAGTAAATATTTTCTTAATTTAGTAACCTCTACATAGTGTGTTTGTTAAATGTTTCATGTAATACTTTTTCATTCTCAAAATATCTGTGGTTTTTTTTCTGTCAGGTCCACATCACTTCATTGTTTCAAAACCAATTTGTTTTCCTGGCAACTATTGCTTTAAGCATTATTACCAAGTATCGTTCCACGGTTGTCTGTATCGTGTAGTTTCAGCTCGCTGCAGTTTACAGACATTTAAATAGGAGTGCTGAATTTGAAATGTCCACAGTGCATGATGAGCTGCAGCAGTAAGTGATGGTGGTGAATCATGGGTGATACTCCGTGAGCTGAACGAGGAAGCCAGCATTTGGCCGTATTGAAGGACGAGCTGATCTGACTCGGTTAAACGCATCCTCAAACGGAATCGTCTCCTTCGCCATTAGATAAGCAATGGCAATAGAGGCAGAGCGGGAGACTCCCGCATTACAGTGGAGCAACACAACTCCATCCTGAAACAGAGAGAAGAAAGAAATCTTCCTCAGTGTGTGTGTGTGTGTGTGTACATACAGTACATGTGGTTATGCCTTGCAGAACTTTATTAAATCTCTGAAACACTCATCTACTATAACATAGATAAATCCTAACCTTAGTAATAGCCAATCCCCATAGCTAACTCTCCGGATAAGTGTTTAGTTATATTATATTCATTAATCTCCATGGCAAAGATAAGTATTTTGCTCATTCACATGTACTAATCCCCACAGCTAATATAAGTGCTCAGCTCTGTTATATATATTCATCCCTACATCTAATGTGTTTAGATCTTCATATGCACTAATCCCCATAGCAGAGACAAGTATTTGGCTCATTTGTATGTACTAATCCCCATAACCAAGCATTTTGCTCTTTTATATGTATTAAACCTCATAGTTAGTGTTTTGATCTTTTATATTTACCATTCCTCACAGCTAATACATGCTTAGATCTTTACTATATACTAATCCTAATAAGTGAGGCAAAGAATGAGCTCTTTTGCATGTAATAATCCCAATATCTAAGATACGAATTTAGCTTTTTTTTAAATATTTACTAATATCACTATCTAAAATAAGCATTTAAGTTTTTTAATAGTTACGAATCCCAACAGTTTCGTGTTTAACTTTTATTTTTTACTAATCCCAATAGTTTAGTGTTTATCTTTTTTTATAATTACGAATCAGGGGGCATGGTGGCTTAGTGGTTAGGACGTTTGCTTTACGCCTCTGAGGTTGGTTTTTCAATTCCAACCCTGTGCTTAGGGGAGTTTCCTCCAGGTACTTTAGTTTCCTCCCTTTGGCATTTCCAAATTGGCCATAGTGTGTGTGATTGTGTCCTGCAATGGGTTGGCACCCCATCCAGGGTGTGCCCTGAGTCCCCTCCAGGCTTCCAACACTTGCAGGATAAGCAGTAGATAAACGGGTGGATATTTAATAATCCCAATAACTACATGTTTAGCTTTTTATATATTTAATACTCCCAATGACTCCCAAAGTGTTGAACTTGTTTTTAAATATTTAATAATCCCAATGGCTAAGTGTTTAACTTTTTTATATTTACCAATTCCCATTCTTAAGAGTTGTGTTTAGCTGTTTTATATCTAATCCCCATACTTAAGTGTTCAGATGTTTTATGTTCTCTAATCCCCATAGTTAAGATAAGTGTTCAGTTCTTTTATGTTTACAAATTATTAAAAAATACCACTGAAACGACACGAGAAGTACAGTAATCCAGCCACACACCTGTTTTTTGGCCTCGTCGATGAACTCAAAGCATTGTGGGAGGTAGGAGGTGAGCTCTGTCTCTGGCAGATCCATCATAGGAACAGTTTTATAGATAAAGTGCTCAGGGAAGGTGTTCTCCACTCCACAGGCAACGTTTAATACATGAGTTACCTGCAACCAGAATTTGTTAAATAAAGTAACTAAGTAATTCAGGTAAATAAGAATTCTCCAATGATGGACATTAATGTGCAATACCTAATTTATTATTATTATTATACAACCATCACTGCTACTACTATCACTACTACTACTACTACTACTACTACCACCACCACCATCACCTCTACTACCACCACTACTACTACTACTACCACTACTTCTACTACTACCACCTCTACTACTACTACCACCACTACCATCACTGCTACTACTATCACTACTACTACTACTACTACTACTACCACCACCACCACCATCACCTCTACTACCACCACTACTACTACTACTACCACCATCACCTCTACTACCACCACTACTACTACTACCACCTCTACTACTACTACCACCACTACCATCACTGCTACTACCATCACTACTACTACTACTACCACCACCATCACCTCTACTACCACCACTACTTCTACTACTACCACCTCTACTACTACTACCACCAATACCATCACTGCTACTACTACTACTACTACTACTACCACTACCATCACTGCTACTACTATCACTACTACTACTACTACTACCACCACCATCACCTCTACTACCACCACTACTATTACTACTACTACTACTAATAGTACCACCTCTACCATCACTGCTACTACTATCACTAATACTACTACTACCACCACTACTACTACTACTACTATCACTACTACTACCACCACCATCACCTCTACTACTACTACTACTACCACTACTACCACTACTACTACTACTACTACCTCTACTACCACCACCATCACCTCTACTACTACTACCAGTACTGCTACTACTATCACTACTACCATCTAATTTATCATTCTTGTCATTTTTGTTCTATTCCAGAAATTACTGGGTTAAAAAAGACATTTACATTAATACATTTGGGGGATGTTTTTGTCTAAAGCGTCACTAATCCCCACAGCTCTCTGTAGGTGTGTATAGAGACTAAAGCTTGTCGCAGCTCCACATTTGATGGATTGTTTCTTATGTCTGTAGTGACTAAATAAAATACAATAAAATATGTAACAACCTTGAATTTTCTCAAAGTCTCAGTGTCACTGGCGGCGTCCTGTGAGGCTGTGAAGAAAACCAGTAACCCCATTTACTAAACAATAAACAAAACCACTACATTTAATTCAGGTTATATGGCCATTTCTGTGGTGTGAATAACAGTATCTATCTCACAGAGCAGGAGAAAGGGTGTAATGACGCCCACTTGAAGGTCCAAACTCAGATCTTGGACAAACCCGCAGGTGGCGCTCTCCTCTGCGGCTTCTGCTACATAACCATCATCGCCGCTTCGCGTTTCCACAAGGACCTTCCCGGTAGCCGTAGTGATGCGCGTGCTCTGTTTCTTGAGGCGTGCTCTAGAGAAATTCTGCAGCTCGTGCGAGAGGGATTGCATGCTGTAATAAATAACGTTGCTTTTCTATATTCACGACCACGAGCTGGCTTTCAAAATAATAGTTATTTTATTTTTTTTAAACACTATTTTAATAAAATATTATTATTATTATTATTTATTTATTTATTTATTTTTATCGGATGCTCTGTTCTTCTAATACATAGATTCCCGGATGTAAACCCAAGCACACTAATAAGTGTGCGTTTAAGGGGAAGACGACCTTATTTCCTCTGTAACTAGTTAGATTATTTTTAGTACTCGGCCAGGAGTTCCACCAATCGGACTCGATGCTGTTACTATGGCAATATTACCCACTGCTTTACCAGAGCCTTGTTTTCACTCCCATCAATCTGCTGCTGAACTCATGAGCTGAGAAGTGAAAAAAAAGTTAGGCTACATGTCAAAATAAAAGACCTACAATTAAAACACCTTAGTAATTGTATAAGCATGGGTATGGTGATCTAATAAGCATTAAATTGCACAGAATATCACTCAATAGACCTAAAAACGTCTGCTGTAAACTTAAAGTTATACATAGTATTTACTTGTAGAAGACTAATTTATAATCCCACAATCTGGTGTAACCCAGAAGAGGACTGGTTTCCTTTTTGAGTCTGGTTCCTCTCAAGTTGTTTTCCTCAAGTCTTCTCAAGAATGTTTGCCTCACCACATATTCCTCTGACTTGCTTATTAGGGATGTAAATAAACTCCACATTTATTATTTGCCAGCATGGACATTTCCATTCAGTCATCAGTAAAGTCTATCTAGAGATTGAAGTAAGTATACTGAGGTGGGCTACATATGATGAATAAACCTGTAGAGAGTACAGGTGTTGCCACTGAGTCATAAGTGAGGAGAGTGTGTAAAATACTAGTTTAGTATTTTATTTATTTACTCTTGTTGATGTATCTATACGTGATGCCACACACACTCAAGTATGAAACCTACTGCTTTCCATCCATCCATCAAATCCAATATTTCCATCCTATTCCATCCATCAAATCCAATATTTCCATCCTATTCCATCCATTCCAATCTATTCCAATAAAGGATCTATCCATCCTGATCCACCAAATCCAATCCACCCCATTCAATCTATCAAATCAATCTATCCATCAAATCCAAACTATTCATCCCTAAAAATCAATCAATCCAATCCATCCATTCATCCCAATACAGCAAATCCAAACTATTTACCCATTAAATCAATCTTTCAAATCCAAATTATACATCAATCAAATCCATGCAACTGTAAGGCTGGCACAAAGATATCTGAACCTGGAGAAAACGGCTCTCTGAGGACAAAGGACTCTTACAAAAATTAACATTTGAACGCTCTTTCCCAGAATTCGTATCTTCATCTGAGATAACATCACACTAAGTGAAGACTGGAAGATCACACCTCATTACTGTTCTTCTACATTGCTTCATTCTCTCCCCCACCCCAACCTTCTCTGTCTGTGTCGAGATCACCTTGAACTCATCCAATGTCTATTTGCATTAGATAGTTAGATAGTATGTCTAACATGAATAAGGAGTTGACTATCATTCTCAGTGTGTCTGGAAAAATGGTCTCATTCTCTCAGCAGCAGTCCAAACCACAATTAATCTAGAAATGTAAAAAAAAAAAAAAATATATATATATATATATATATATATATATATATATAGATAGATATATAGAGAGAGAGAGAGAGAGAGAGAGAGAGAGAGAGAAAATACGCCATTGAAGGCATACCTTCCCCCGGTCCATCACATAAATCACCACCTGTATGTAAATAAGGTACATTCAATCATAAATGCCAACTGACCCCCTGAACAGTGGGCCCAGATTCCAATTATAATAACAAACAACACTATTTGGTGGACCTACAGAATATCTGGGTATTTAGATCTGGCCAAAGACTCCGGGAATCTGTAGACAGATCCTCTGCACAATTGTTGTGTGTAGTTTCATTGCCAAGTGAACCTTTCTAATTTTCTTGTTTGTGTTTTATTTGATGTTTTTAATGTTATTGATCACTGCTTGTCATCTTTTGAATTGGATTAAGAATTATTATTGGAATTACCTAATTAATAAATTGTTACATTCGAATTTATTATGGTCTACACTAAAGTGATTCAAAATTACTAGAAACAGAGATCACAAAGGAAAGAGAGTAACATGTAAGAAGCCTTCTGCCATGCTGTTGGATACCGTCGTTGGACACGAGGATGGTTTTCTTTACACAATCATTCCAATCATTCATAAAACCCAACCCATCCATCCAAGCAATCCATCCATCCATCCAAAACTCTTGTATTTCCATGCTAAACATAAACCAACACAAGAATTGTATGTTAAAAATGTATTTATTGAAAACAGACATATCTAAATACATAAAAGTCAGGTTTTGCCTTTTGACAAGAGCACAGATATCAATACAGGAACCAGCTTTATCAGAACAGAATTAACAGCATATCTGCATGACTTATATAAGATCATGAATTTTGGCAATGAAATATGAATTCATCCATTTATTTCTCATCCTCATTTAAGCATGCAGTCATTGCACTTTTTCACAGACATGCGTGCTGGATGAACATTCGATCAGTGACAGCTGGAACTGTCTGGAGTAACTGCCATTCTTATCAAAAGTACTTAGTTTGTTGTTCCCTGTAGAAATCACACCATACACACTGCAGTAACATATACTTTCAACCTACTGCAATGTGTTTGATTGGGATTGATTCCTGATTTGTCTTTAAAAAAAAACACATTCCTGGCAAAAAAACAAAAACAAAACAAAAACAAAAAGAACTTAATGGCACCCAAGTTCCCAGATAGTCCAGATACCCAAGAATCGTAGTTCATGCAGGTTTTGCGTTACATAGCCTAAAACTACACAAACATCTATTTTATATTTATATAATTCAAATGTTCTATATCAAGACTGTTTTCAACAACATGCACACACACACACACACACACAATATAAACATCACTTAAAATTAAAGCTCCCTTAAGTAACTTTACCTACTGCATTAGTTAACATGAACAAACCATTAACATCAGTAATAACAAACCACAAGTAATCTTAACAAAATAACTTAACTAAATACACTTGCATTGAGTAATGTTTATTCAACCCCCAATTAAAAACAAATCCGTATAAATTAGCAAAATGTAATGTAAATGTTGGACCTTGCTTTTCAGCCACAGTTCTGAAAACATGTTCACTAAGGTGCTGTTTATGTTGATCACTGTGGAATGAATTTTACTCAGTGATCGTATGCTTATTGGTTAACAGAAGGTATTATGTTATTTGTGGTGTATTAATGCTGAGGTTCCTGGTTTGTTCATGTTAAATAATGTCAATTACAGAACCCTTAAAGTCAAGCATCAGTAAAATCCTTGAACATTCCTCATGTACATCGTGATGCAGTCTCAACTGGACTTGATTGATACATTAGGATTGAGAGGAAGTGATCCATTTGGCACAGGAAGTAAAAACAGACATATTTGGCAACATAGTAAGGTTCAGAGTAAGGTTCCTATCTGTTTGCAGGAAAAGTATGATTGCTGACACATGGCTGGTCAGAGAGGATGTAAACACTACACTGGCAGGCATTTTTTCAGGCCGAGATTGATGACTTTACATATACTGTGTTCTTCTCAGACTGTGGCTTACTGTTTTTGGCATATGAGTAAATTACACAAAGAACAAGAAGTGGTTCTTTATATGACTCAGTACAGTTTAAACCCTTTAACGACTCTTTAAACCAGTACACCTTTAAAAAGGGAGAGACGGGATTAAAATACTGACTGAATACCATCACCTTGAGAAATAATAAACGATATGAAGAAGGCACTTCTGGACCAGATAGAGGGTCATGTGGGTCTCAGTGCAAGCAGACAGGCATCCAAATGTCCGTCTGTTTACGCAAACATAGTCAGTGATAGCCACTAAAAAGAGAAAAGGGAAAATGATTAGTCATACACAGTGGTGCTAGAATTTTCTATACTTCTGCATAAATATGATATAAAACATCAGATTTTCTAAAAGTAGTAAGACAAATTATGATGTTTTTCTTTAATTAATGTTGACAAATTGCTGCGGTATAAGAGAAATAATACACTTCAGGATGTGCTGTGATAGGAAACCCATTATGTTTTATTCATTACGTATTACACTACTGTCAGGAGAAATGTATAAATGCCCTGATTAGGAGAAAGTTGAGGATCAAACCTGGGTGAAGTCAAGAGAGATGATTCCATCAGTGTCGGTGTCTAAAGTGTAAAATGTCTCTGCAGAAACAAAACAGCGGAATAAGAAAGTTACAGTGATGTTAGGTTTTGCAATCCTAGAGTCTAATGACACTGAATACAGAGCTTTAAGGATCTAATGGAATCGAGTGTCATTAGAGAATGTGCACTGGAAACTCACTGAACATGGTCTCCAGACGCACTAGACAGCAGACAAAGTTGTCGAAATCGACGGTCAGGTCCTGCTCTGCGTAGCGCAGAATAATCAGCTGGAATATATGGTTGTTCAGCTTGATGCCTAGTGGGGAAAAAAGGGAAACCATATTTAAAATGTAAACCTGGATACACATACACACTATAGGAAATTGACCACAGAGAGGAACAAATGGACAGTAAGTATTATATGTTGCATTGATTCATGGTCCTGGAACATGTGCTTGTCTCTAGAGAGCCAAAATTCCTAGCCTCAGCCCTGGATGGACTGCTGTACAGGTAGATGTCCTGATACATGAATGGACTCACCTGCTGATTCAAGGGCCATACGCAGCTCATATGAGCTCATTGTGCCAGACTTGTCCACATCAAACTTCCTGAACACGTCCTGAGCAAGAAGAAGAGATAAATCTATTCTTAAATGTATAATTCAATAACCCCTGTATTCCAATGACAAGGCAAATGCCTGGACAAGAAGAAAAGTGTTAAGTGTCATGTAGCCCAAATAGCATTTATTTACTGTTATGTGCATCAATAGATTTCTGGAAGATGTTATATTGTTCAAATAAGCTAACTAGCAACATGCAAGTTACATGTTATAACACATTGCATTTTAATTGTCTCTTTTGTAGAAATATTTAAGTGGGTGATGAATTTAAGCAGACTCACCAAATAGTGTTTGATTTTCTCCCACAGCACGTGGAACTCTGTGAGACCCAGCTTACCGCTGCCATCTGCCTGAACATGTCTGTTACAGAGAATAACACATGTGATATTACTACTACTACTACTACTATCAGTACTACTACTACTACTACTACTACAACCATCACTGCTACTACTATCACTGCTACTACTATCACTACTACTACTACTACTACTACTACTACTACTATCACCTCTACTACTACTACCACCACTACTACTACCAGTACTACTACTACTATAACCATCACTGCTACTACAATCACCACCACCATCACTGCTACTACTATCACTACTACTACCACCACCATCATCTCTACTACTATCACTACTACTACTACTACCACCACCATCACTGCTACTACTATCACTACTACTACTACCACCACCACCATCACCTCTACAACTACCACCACCATCACTGCTACTACTATCACTACCACTACTACTATCACTACCATCACCTCTACTACTACTACCACCACTACTACTACCAGTACCACTACTACTACAACCATCACTGCTACTACTATCACCACCACCATCATTGCTACTACTATCACTACTACTACTACCACCACCATCACCTCTACAACTACCACCACCATCACTGCTACTACTATCACCACCATCACCTCTACTACTACTACCACCACTACTACTACTACTACAACCATCACTGCTACTACTATCACATCTACTACTACTACTACCACCACCACTACTACGATCACTACTACTAATCACCACTACTACTACTACTAATTATCACTATTACTGCTACTATTACTACTACTATCACTACTTCTACTACTACCACCACAATCACCTCTATTACTACTACCACCACTACGATCACTGCTACTACCATCACTACCACCACCACCACCTCTACTACTACTACGATCACTACTACTGCCACTACTATCATCACTACTACTCATTATCACTATTACTGCTACTATTACTACTACCATCACTACTACTACTACAATCACTACTACTACAACAATTATCACTACTACTACTTCTACTAATTATCAATACTACTGCTACTACAATTATCACTACTACTGCTACTACAATTATCACTACTACTGCTACTGCTACTACCATCACCACTACTTCTACTAATTATCAATACTACTGCTACTACTACAATCATCACTACTACTGCTATCACCATCATTATTACTACCACCATCACGACTACTAATAGTACTGCCACTACTACTACTAATTATCACTACCACTACTACTTCTACTAATTATCAATACTACTGCTACTACTACTACAACAATCATCACTACTACTGCGATCACCATCATTACTACCACCATCACGACTACTAATAGTACTGCCACTACTACTACTAATTATCACTACCACTACTACCATCACCACTACTTCTACTAATTATCAATACTACTGCTACTACTACCTCTACTACTACAATTATCAATACTACTGCTACTACTACCACCTCTACTACTACAATTATCACTATTACTACCACCATTACTACTAATAGTACTGTCACTACTACTACCACCATCACTACTACTACTACTAGGGCGGCTGTGGCTCAGTCGGTAGAGCAGGTTGTCCACTAATCCACTAATCGTAGGGTTGGTGGTTCGAATCCCGGCCCGGGCGATCCCATGCCGAAGTGTCCTTGGGCAAGACACTGAACCCCAAGTTGCCCCTGATGGCAAGCTAGCACCTTGCATTGAAGCTCTGCTACCATTGGTGTGCGAGTGTGCACTTGTAAGTCTCTTTGGATAAAAGCATCTGCTAAATGAGTAAATGTACTACTAATTATCACTACCACTACCACCATCACCACTAATTCTTCTACTAATTATCAATACTACTACAATCATCACTACTACTGCTATCACCATCATTATTACTACCACCATCACGACTACTAATAGTACTGCCACTACTACTACTAATTATCACTACCACTACTACTTCTACTAATTATCAATACTACTGCTACTACTACTACAACAATCATCACTACTACTGCGATCACCATCATTACTACCACCATCACGACTACTAATAGTACTGCCACTACTACTACTAATTATCACTACCACTACTACCATCACCACTACTTCTACTAATTATCAATACTACTGCTACTACTACCTCTACTACTACAATTATCAATACTACTGCTACTACTACCACCTCTACTACTACAATTATCACTACTACTGCCATCACCATCATTATTACTACCACCATCACGACTACTAATAGTGCTGCCACTACTACTACTACCACCATCACTATTACTACTACTACCACCATCACCACTAATTCTTCTACTAATTATCAATACACTACTGCTTCTACTACTACAATTATCACTACTACTGCTATCACCATCACGACTACTAATAGTACTGCCACTACTACTACTACTATTATCACTATTACTACTACCACCACCACCACCATCACCACTACTACTTCTACTAATCATCAATACTACTGCTACTACCTCTACTACTACTACAATTATCACTACTACTGCTATCACCATCATTATTACTACCACCATCACGACTACGAATAGTACTGCCACTACTACTACTACTACCACCAACAACAACAACTAATAATAAAAAATCATGGCCTCAAACAAAATTTTACATTTATATAGCATGTATACAGAAAGAAGGAAGAAAGAAGGAAAAACAAAACAAATGGACAGAATAACGAAATAAAAAAATGAAAGATAGAAATAACGGTCCGTGTGAGAAGCGCTGAGGTAAGGATACGTCCATGAGGTTGATCATACTGCGGCAAGCCTCCTGGGTAAAACCGTCTGTCTTCAGATCCTTATCTGAAGGAGAGTTTACATTTATGCACAACACACAGTAACTTTATTAGTATCAGATATTTAGTCTAAATAATTTACCTATGTATGAAATGAATTCTGTTTTAAAGAAAGATTCACTGATCATGGTTTAAACACTCACGCTTTTTGATGATTCTGTTCAGAATTGTCTGGAGTTCTGTAACACTGATCTCCATGTCCTACAGAACATATAGTGAAATAAGCATGTGAACTCATGATACTTTTTTATCCTTTTTCCCCAAATGTTAGTGTGATAGCAATGCATGAATATTTGAATATGGATAAGCGCTCTTGGCCCTACCTCAACATTATTCTTTATTACACAACTGCATTTAAGGACTGTAGTGTTTGGATTTCTTTATACGTATGGATTTCTTGTGAAAATTTCCTTTGAATAGCCACATGGGAAATATATTCACTGAAAAAAATGTTGACGCGTTCAATACTTATTTCCCCCACCGTATGCTGGAGTAAGGAACGACTTGTATGAACTTCAAGTTTCCTAACTAGAAAGAATAAACTCCATCTGAGAAAGCATGTTGTGGTTAGTTTTCCTAATTAACCAACATTAACTGGCTATTTTGAACTAAGTTAGCCTGTTTTCTTTGCTAATGCCAGGTTGGATTAGCATCGATTCTAGTAGCCAACATAAAATTCAACAAAATACCGATGTACTCATTTATATAATGAGCGTAATTTCTGTATAGTTGAATTAGGTTCATAAAATAAATCTATACTGAGGGGAATCCATGGAATAAAGAGCTGCAAAAGTTTGAGAACCCGTGTTTATCACACGTAGTGCTCATTCTTACCTCTCCTGCCAGCTGTCTGAACAGACCCTTGAATCCAGCATCAATTTGGCTCTCATCCAAATAATTCTGACAGAAAGAAGAAAGATGTACATTGATAAACAGTGCTAGTTAGCAACAAAATTCTTAACTTTTACTTTTCTTTAATGCCTGGTAGATTCTTGATAACACAAGAGTACAGGTGATGGAGTATTCAGGATTTTAAAAATAGAGGAAATTTTGGTTAGAAGCAGAGATTAGTACACAGTTTGTACATTATCCTTTATGGGAGTTAAGCAAGTTTGACATTTGGGCATCTGCATGTTTCCCCAACTCACCACTTTGGGAAGATCAGCTTTGACTTCGTCATCCAATTCCCTAAAGCACGAGGAAATAAGTTGTGGTTAGTAATTGCTAAATCACTCTACATGCATATACATGGCAAAAAACGGCAATGACTGACTTAAATTCGTTTACTGTGGACGGACAATAAAAGCCCTCTGTGAAATCAGCTCACTGTTTAAATTTGTATAATAATCTGGATGATTCACTTGATAAGACTTGTTTTCTAACCCTCAAGCCTACTAGGTTCACTAAATGAACTAATTAATTGAATTCTTTTTATTTTTGTTAAATTCTTACCATTAATTGATTTGTCCTGAGTAAAAGCGCACTTTATAGCTGGAATAATAAGCACGGACCCTTACAATAGTACAATAAAATACAGCAGTGAAGATCATTATAAGTCTACTGTATTATGTATTGATCCAAATAGACTATCAGAATTCTATAGTTCCTTCCCTCCTCCCCATCACTCACTGAGAGTCAGCGGGTTTTTCAGAGAAGACACGCAGCACAAAGTTGGCTTCTTTCTGTGGTTCAAACGTGGACGGGACAATGATGTACTCTCCAACAGGAAGGCGGAGGCGTGAGCTGACCTCACGCAGGTTGATGAAGGTCTCAGAGCGAGCGCTGGAGCCATGTGTGATGAAATAATCTCGCTTCAGGTGAACTGCTGACTGACCTACAAACTGCCAGAAATAGAGGACATATCTATGAACCTTTGTCTTAACAACTGTAAATGTGTTTACATACCTGATGTTCACCTACACACACAGTTATTTGTGTAGTTATTAAATAGAGTATAGTTGGAACTTTTCATATAGAAGCTAACACTCAAGTCAAATATGAGAAAACCTCAGAAGCCACCATCATACCTCACTGGGAACCTGAAAGAGAGGGACATGAGATAGTAAGAGACAATAAACTGAAATGATATTAAACAGGTGCATTTGATGGAACGGTTTTCAGGCGCGCACCTCGTACACTGCGAAGCCGATGGTCTCCATGTCTTTGCCCTCTTTGCGCTGTTTCCTACGGTCTTTCTGCATCAGAGCCACCAGGAAGGTGCAATCGTTCTTTCCTGCTGAATCCGGGATCTTCAGGTTGATCTTAAACTGAGGGTTGATCCAAAATGTAGCTGAGGATTGTGGGTAAATTGAAGGAGAAGGCTTAAGACTCGGACAATAAAGTTGACAGTGGTGACCATCTTATTGGTCAGCATAGACGTGCGCACGCACATGCATGCACGAACACACACCTGGGAAGTTCCTGCAACCTCCAGCCGTGCTGCCTCTCCTCCACTCGCCCTGGTAGAGTGATGTGCTCCACTTCTTTATCTGACTGGCTTCCAGAGCATCCGCTGTCAGGTTACAGATCTCCAACCTGCTGTACTCCCGCAGGAAGTCCTGGAACGACATCCTGAGAGAGAGAGAGAGAGAGAGGGAGAGAGATGAGAATACAGAGCATGGAGATTGAGAAAGAGGACAGAGAGAAGAGGAAGAAGAAAGGGGTTGTGAGAAGAGAGACATGAAATAGAAATGAAGACAGAAATAGGGAAAGGGAAAGAAATAGAGAGATAGAACATAGAGATGGAGAAAGAGTTACGAAAAAAATATGAGGTGGAGTGAGAGAAGAATACTTACCAGAACTCTCCATCCTCGCTGCGGTTATTCAGTTTGCTCCTGGTGGACGGGTCCACACTGTCCCACTCTCTAGCACTGAAAAAGCACAGCAGTATGAGTAAGGTCACATCAGTGTTCTGTATTATGTTCTGCTTAAAGACTTCTTACTTATCGCTCCAAGCTCCAGTCCACTCCACCTCTCCCCACGGGTTTCTGACGCGAACCAGCTTGGTGGGAGTTCCTCTGAAATTCACCTAACACACACATTTTATTGTGTGTGTGTGTGTGTGTATATATATATATATATAAATAAACACACATTATATTATATAAATATAAACACATTTTATTGTTTGTGTATACATATACACATATACACACACACACAGGTCATATGATTAGAATATCATCAAAAGGTTGATTTATATCAGTAATTCCATTAAAAAGTGAAACTAGTAAAATGTATTCATTAGTAAAACATTCATTACACACAGACTGATGTATTTCAAGTGTTCATTCCTTTTAATTTTGATGATAACTGACAACTAATGAAAACCCCAAAATCAGTATCTCAGGAAATTAGAATATAACTTAAGACCAATACAAAAAAGGATTTTAAGAAATGTTGGCCAACTGAAGAGTATGAAGATGAAAAGTATGAGCATGTACAGCACTCAATACTTAGTTGGGGATCCTTTTGACTGAATTACTGCAGCAATGCGGCGTGGCATGGAGTCGATCAGTCTGTGGCACTGCTCAGGTGTTATGAGAGCCCAGGCTGCTCTGATAGTGGCCTCCAGCTCTTCTGCATTGTTGGGTCTGGCGTATCACATCTTCCTCTTCTCAATACCCCATAGATTTTCTATAGGGTTATGGTCAGGCGAGTTTTCTAGCCAATTAAGAACAGGGATACCATGGTCCTTAAACCAGGTACTGGTAGCTTTGGCACTGTGTGCAGGTGTTAAAAGTCCCGTAGGAAAATGAAGTCTGCATCTCCATAAAGTTGGTCAGCAGCAGGAAGCATGAAGTGCTCTAAAACTTCCTGGTAGACGGCTGCGTTGCACTTAGTCCTCAGAAAACATAGTGGACCAACACCAGCAGATGACATGGCACTCCAAACCATCACTGACTGTGGAAACTTTACACTAGACTTCAAGCAATGTGGATTCTGTGCCTCTCCTCTCTTCCTCCAGACCCTGGGACATTGATTTCCAAAGGAAATGCAAAATTTACTTTCATCAGAGAACATAACTTTGGACCACTCAACACCACTTTTTGACTTTAGATGTGTCTGATGCTGTGTCTTGTTCACGGGTGGCTTGACACAAGAAATAACAGCTGAAATCCATGTCTTGCATATGTCTGTGTGTGGTGGTTCTTGAAGCACTGACTCCAGCTGCAGTCCAGTCTTTGTGAATCTCCCCCACATTTTTGAATAAGTTTTGTTTCACAATCCTCTCCAGGGTGCGGTTATCCCTATTGCTTGTACACTTTTTTCTACCACATCTTTTTCTTCCCTTCACCTTTCTATTAATGTGCTTGGACATAGAGCTCTGTGAACAGCCAGCCTCTTTAGCAATGACCTTTTGTGTCTTGCCCTCCTTGTGCAAAGCGTCAATGGTTGTCTTTCGGAGAGCTGTCAAGTCAGCAGTCTTCCCCATGACTGCGTAGCCTACAGATCTAGACTGAGAGACCATTTTAGGCCTTTGCAGGTGTTTTTAAGTTAATTAGCTGATTAGAGTGTGGAACCAGGAGTCTTCAGTATTGAACCTTTTCACAATATTCTAATTTTCTGAGATACTGATTTTTGGGTTTTCATTAGTTGTCAGTTATAATTATCAAAATTAAAAGGAATGAACACTTGAAATATATCAGTCTGCGTGTAATGAATGTATACATTATACTAGGTTCACCGTTTGAATGGAATTACTGAAATAAATCAACTTGATATTCTAATTTTATGACCTGCACCTGTGTGTGTGTGTATTATGTATATATATATATATATATATATATATATTTTATTACACACACATTAATATAAATAAATCAATAAATACTGACCAGCAGCACTAACATCATATATGTATACTAGTTTAGCACAGTGTTTGGGCAAACATGTTCGAGTGTGTGTGAGTGTTTGAACACTGCCAATGCAGCTAAAAACCAATTCTAAAAGTTGATTGGGCTCAAATTGTTTGCGTCCCCCCCCCCCCCAAACTGCCTTTGGTAGGGAAACAAAATGTAAACAGACAAAATCAAACTAAACAAAGTTTAGTGGGTTTTTTTTTTTGGTTTGAATGATGGGGTTAAAGCTTCTTGTTGGAATTCGGAGAAAACACAGCATGAACACTGTAGAGCATTATAGACTTGAAATACTTCCAAAAGAAGCTGTCTTTGTATTGACAAAACCTTGTGATTTAATACATCGTGCAACCCAAACATAGCTATTTATAGATAATATTTCAGTCCTCACATCTAATGTCACGACCCACTGTCACTAACTCACCTCTTCCACTCCTGTCACAGAGTAGGCGTGGCCTTTAACCAGTTTCTTGAAGGTGACCGCCTCCCTGTCTTGAGTACCGCTAATCTACAGGCAACAAATAAAACAAGAAAGAAATAGCTGATTACAGAGTTCTGAGATTTGATAATAGTCACTGAATACAGGAACTGCTCATCTGGTCAGTGACCGGGAAGACTGAAATGTCAAATACATTTTAAAGTAATGACAATTCAGTACTTCCTATGTGCATTGGACTGATTGGAATTTAAATTGATATGATTTTGTCCAATAAAAGAGCCATGTTTCTTTTAAAATGAATCATGTCTGTTGGGAGATTAAAGAAAAAAACCCAAAGTGTGCCGAGTGTTGCACGTCCAGGACCCAAGTTGTCACTCTTGTTCTGAAAATATTTTTTAAAATATAGATGGGTAGAGTATGTGTGCAAGTATGTGATGCTGACATCTATGGAGCAGCCCAGCAGCGATCCTCTCTCCACGGCCCTCTTTATGATGGTGTAAAGATCAGCGGGAGGTTTGCTCAGCTCGTACATCTCCGTTACACCACCAGTGAAGTCCTCAAAGCCTTCTGATGTACTGCCGCCTGACAAGGCCTCATAGCAGCCGTTCAGCCTGACACACACACACACACACACACACACCATATAGAGCACTTAATCATTATTAGCGCCACAGACAAAATACAATACTAAGCATGACAATTAAATAAGGAACAATTTTCTTTGTATAGCTCTTTCAACAAGATACACAGTCACAATGCAGCTTTAAGCGACACTGAGCAAGTCAGAGGTCACCACGATGAAAGAATATTCCCTGAAAGAACACTTAAGAGGAACCAGTCTCAAACCTATTACTGTAAACAAGAACAATGGAGAGTATTAGGTGTAAAGTGTTTTTGAGGAAGTGCAAACCTTTCAGCTCCGTTTTATACACTTCAGTGTGAGAAAACAGTTAAACTTATAGATAAAAACTAAAAGAAAGTGATAATATCACTGTAAAATTCTGTTTATAAATGCTATGTGCTTCAAGTACCTACTTAAACAGAGCAAGTGATTTCCATTTAGACCCAGTTTGCTTCCAATAAAAATAAAAGCTGCATTTACAACAACAATAATCCACTCTTAATCCGATTAAGACCATACTTTGATTAAGAAACTACCATGCATAAACAGCAATTTTTACTTACCTTAAACTAATTAAGGTCATAATCGAAGTATGCAATAATAGAATTAAGACAGGTGGAGTATTCCTGTTTTATCTGCATTATGGACGTGTATTACAGACATGTAAACACCTTAATCACATTATGAACGCGGTGTTAGCATTTTCACCACATTTTGCGACAGGATACGATCACACACGGCAGTGCTTTTTGCGGCGAACAAGAGAGTTTGGCCGTGTCCCAAATCGCATACTTTCCTACTATAAGCCTGTAGTGGGGAAAAATACATGCATCTCGGCTACTACATAGCGGTAAGTACGCGGTTTGAGACACAGGCCACGGCTTCAAGCAGTTGTCTATTAGCATGTACAGCATGACATAATTAACTGCCCTTAAAGCGTTCGTAAATTTTTTTTTTAATAAAAACACCCAAAACTGTATACGGTACCATAAGGAAGACCAACTGTATATTGATACGTGAAATTCTGGAGGAACATCGGATGACGTGACGTTATGATGCGGGCTCTTAATCTTGTAAACGGGAACATGACAAGGGCATTCTAAAAGTGACGCATGTAAACACCTTAATCACATGATTATCTTAATCAGAGTAAGGTCAATAATTAGATTACTGCTGTCCATGTAAACGTAGTCAGTGAGTCAAGTTCTCTCAACTGACCTAAATCTACTCTTTCCAGAGTTTTTAAACTGATCCCATTGCCTGAACCAGAGCTGTGTAGGGGCCTGTTTTTGAAATCCCGCTTTCTGCTCGTGAACTTGGTGCAGGTTTCAAAAAACAATGAAAACAAGTAATTTAAACCTTGTTATGAATAACAGGGATAAAATGAATTAAAAACCAGGAATAGTCAAACTTTAAAAGAAAATAAAAACTGAAGTTTTTAGTTTTAAAAGGAATGAACACTTGAAATATATCAGTCTGCGTGTAATGAATGTATACATTATACTAGGTTCACCGTTTGAATGGAATTACTGAAATAAATCAACTTGATGATATTCTAATTTTATGACCTGCACCTGTGTGTGTGTGTATATATATATTCAGTTCGCCTGAATAAGTAAGAATGCACAATGTCAATTTTGTTCCAAGGTAACAATTTGAATCTTGTAAGAACAAGCCAATGTAGATTCTTTAAAATAAATCAAATTTAAAAAAATAATAAAAAATGGTCATTAGTAGGTAGCACTCACAATGGCTTCATGTTCAACCTGGTTGTCCTGTAATAATCCTGTTATACTTATTTTTTCATGTGCCAGGACATGATCTTCAGGACATGAAAATCTGTAAATGTCAACACACTCAGCCAGTTTCAGAGTGTACGTCTAGGAAACATTTGGTATCGCTGTCTACGTTTTTTTGTTTTGGTGTGTGTGTGCTCCTTGTCGTACTTGGCGTAGGCCTTTTCCACCAGAGCGCTCCAGAACTCGCCACCCTCTGCCGAGTGCACGAACAGCAGCTTCTTGTCTTTAAACGGCAGCCTGTCGTCAATCACCACATCAACCCACTCACCAAACTGCCAGAACTACAAAAAGAGAGACGGAGTGCATGAGAGAGACAAAACAGATCATCTCAGACAACAACCTCTAGGTGGCAGAATGTCAGTCATTGGTGAAGTTGCATGCGCAAACACACACCCAGCCACCCACCCACACCCCTGCATTTGCATTGACCAAACCAGCACTCTTACGAATGTCAATTAACTTTTCAAGTACCATCGCAGAGTGGCAGTTCACTCAAACAGGAGACAATTCAGAGCAGAATTCAAACCGGAACCTGAGCACACTGAAGCTAGCGGACTATGTGAAGTGTGTGAGGGATTTTTCACTTGCTCTGAGACAATGATTGCATCTCACAGTAAGCAAGAGAAGCATGAGATACAAATAAACCGATACCGATCTCATAGTGAAATCCTACGATCATGTCGTCTCCGAGCAGCAGTACTGATCTCTCTCAGCAGGACATCTGTGTAGAGTTACACTGTATCTCTGGAAAGCTTCATTCTGACCCTCATGCCTCGCTGTAGTCTTCCCACTCACATACCAAGTCATTAAATCCTTTCTGCTCCAGTGCATGTTGCTAAGCATTGCATAGTCGTTTTATTCCATGATTCAACACTGGGAATTTATAACGGCATCTTAAATCTAACTTTTGGTGTATAACAATAAATTTTGTTATCGTGTGTGTTTTTCATACTATATTACAGTGCTTTGCGAAAGTATTCGGCCCCCTTGAACTGTTCGATCTTTTGCCACATTTCAGGCCTCAAACAAAAATATAAAACTGTAAAATTGCTCGCCCAATTTTTCAGTTTTTTATTTGTTGAAAAAGTTTGAAATATCCAATAAATTTCATTCCACTTCATGATTGTGTCCCACCTGTTGTTGATTCTTCACAAAAAATGACAGTTTTATATTTTTGTTTGAGGCCTGAAATGTGGCAAAAGGTCGAACAGTTCAAGGGGGCCGAATACTTTCGCAAGGCACTGTACCTCCGCAACAGGTTTTTTTATACTGATAGTACTCCAGTACGCCTAGTAAGACTTTAACGCGCTTCCGTAAGTCGCTCTGGATAAGACCGACTGCCATAAACGTAAATGATTTACTAATCAAATAAAATTTTAATTTTCTATGCAAGTGTGTCGATGTGTCTCTCCACCCACCCCAATCATCTGATATGCAATGCTTCTTGACATCAGAAGTTTGAGAAAAGCACAAGAGCATGGATAAAACCAGGATGGATGAAGGCAGTGGAGGTGAGGAGAGAATTTCATTGTTTAAAACGGGTCAGTTTTTTTTTTGTGCACGCTATATAACTTTAGCGCTACATGAAACATAATCCATGACAAAATCTCCATGTTGGAAACTAACAAAGGTGTGTGGTGTGTAAGGAACAAACCACTGGAGGGTGTGATGTTCTAGTGTGATGACACCCAATGTGAAGCGGAGCAGCTCCACTCGAAGCATGTATTGACATGCTTTCACCAGCGATTTGTCAGAGATTACAATTGTTTATTTATTGATTGATGTGCGATTGGTATGCCTTTTTATATTTTTATAATTACATTTAATCTTGGGATAATATTCATGAAACAAGTTTGATCCTGTTATGACTTGTGTTATATAAATAGTCGTTCCACTACTTGCTTCTATCTTGAAGTTCATAATACAAAAAAAAAAAATCTGTCTCATTACAGAGAAAATGCAAAGCGCAAACAGTCCAAAAATGATCCATCCTGAAGCCTTTCTCTGTGCTGGAAAATCTAAAATGACACCTTTATCTCCAACACTTTTTTTACCCTCACAATATTCATGCTTCGAGGCAATTTCAACTCGTCAACCTGGGGTAAATCGATATGTCCTTATCTGGATATAAATTATCTGTGCCTAGGTTTTCTTTTTTGTAGGCCTGTTTCCATCCATGATATACCACAGTTCCATCATCACATTCTGTTGCCATATGGCATTAAGTACAATTTCCCATTTAACAGAATACTCAAAATATATCAACTTCTTTAAATTGACCAAGAATAAAATGTTAACGTATATCACAGTGTTTAATTTTTTTTTTTCCTTTTTAAAATTTGAGAACCCTCTGATGATGACTGATTATACTGCGTGACAAATAAATGATACTTTTATACACATCCACAAATATAAATAATATTATAATATTATATATAATTATTTAATACGGACAAAGGAACAAAAATGCTCTTCAGCACTCCACCCTATTACTTACTTTGAGATCTCACCATAACAAAGCTGTGTCGTTCATAGTGATCATAAAGCAACACGAGGATTATGAACTACAAGATGGTGTCACACCCAGTATGAACAAACAGCACACTGGAGGATTAGAGACAGGAAACTATTTTCTGTGTTTTTAGTCGCGCTACTCACACTAACGCTTGAAAACATTACCATACTCCCAGTAAATTGTTTGCCATTATACCACAGCACTGCTGAATTCTCTAATCTGATTGGTCAGAAGGGGTTGATAAATTTTCTATAATAGCGGCTCTAACACTAGTTGCAGCTGCAAAGCTTATATTAATGTGCTCAATCTAATACATTACTGTTTCTATAGTAACAACTTACACATGGACACTACACATAAACAGGTTAAATACAAATGTGTAATTGTTGATATGGTGAAGTTTTCTATGAGGAGATGGTTACTGGTCATTGTTGAATACATACGTTGTGAGAACGTCGTGGTTTTAAATGAGAGCATCTCAACTGTGTGCTGTGTTAACAAATTTACCCCTTCAGCAAAATAGAAAATCAGACTCCAAAAAGCATTTCCAGTACACGGTTAATACTATGCTCAAAGCTATACTGTTTTATTTTTATCCACATGCTACACTGTTCTGTAGTCGGTATACCTGCTGCTCTCCTTGTCCATCTCTGCCCTCATCTCTTTTTTTTCCCCAGTAACAATCTTTCTGCATGACAAATAACACTATCCGTAAACATGCAGAATTAGTGTGCACAGTGACTGCATGAGTAAACATAAACGAAGTAGGTCTCTTGTAAGTCAGAGCATCAACCTTATTTTAAGACTAGTGGATCTAAGAGCCGAGTCAATAGGGGGTGTTTTTTTTTTGTTACGCCTCTGGCTATGACTTGGCAACTTTGAACGATCAGAGTAGCTGAAATTCAGCTGACCTGAGTAGAAACACTACACTCTCTTACTACTGTACTAATGCAAAACACACACACACACACACACACACTGCAGTAAAAATGCCAAAGGCTGCACAAACTGAAATAACTCGCTTTGTCCACTTTTCTTGTTTCCCAGTCTGTGTGAAACAGCCTGGAGGAGATACACACCCATTTAAAGCTACTTACATATCTGATCTGAACTGTAACCATAGTAAAAACACCCACCCACACAAACATGTACACACCCCCACAGGACAGTTTCACATGTACACACATGAAGTGCACTGAATGGGTTAAGAGAGAAGCTCGATCCGAGTATGTATGGTGTGTGCTATATGTACTGAGTGAAGTCTATACACTTGGTCATATTGCTGAATAACTTTAATTACATTCTGCATGATTATTCTCAGTGCACATGTTAAACCTGTTCTTCTGCCACAAAACTCTTTTACTCCGATACTTCTGTCCAAAATCAGCTACAAGTGATACACAGTCTAGTAGCAAGTGCACAGTTTATTCACAACCTGTTACGCTAATGCAGGGGTGTCCAATCTTATCCGGAAAGGGCCGGTGTGGGTGGAGGTTTTCATTCCAACCAAGCAGAAGCCACACCCGAGTCTATTGAAAGCCAAGATCAACTGATTAAATAGGTGGATTCAGGTGTGGCTCCTGCTTGGTTGGAGTCAAAACCTGCACCCACACCGGCCCTTTCCGGATAAGATTGGACACCCCTGCGCTAATGAATAATTCTATTCCACTTTCTAACCATTCTTTTCTATTTTACTATTATTGCATTGTGTTATCTCCTCTCCATTCTATTTCCTGCAACTTCATTCTATTTCATTTGTATTCTATTCTGTTGCTTTTCGTTCCATTTCAAATCCAATCGGGGTTTATATTCTATTCCATTTAATATTCATTTCACTCCATTCTTTTTTTATTCTACTCTCGTTTCATCCGTTCTATTATATCCATTCCATTTAATTCCACTGGTTTCTGCTCAATTTCATTCTATTCTAGTCCAGTTAGCTCGGTTCTTACCTGTTCCAATCCAATACTTCAGTCCAGAATACTTTAATCAATTCCATTCCATATTTTCTATTCTGTCCAGTTCCTTTCTATCCAATTTCATTTAATTCCACTGATGTCTATTCAATTCCATTTCTTTCCATTCCATTTCACTTTTATTAAGTTCCATTCTTTCTATTCTATTTCAATATGCATTCCGTTCCATTTAATTCCACTGTATTCCTCATCTTCAACCGCTTACTCCTTTTCAGGGTCACGGGGGAAACTGGAGCCTGTCCCAGGGAGCATAGGGCACAAGGCGGGGCACACCCTGGACAGGGTGCCAGTCCATCGCAGGGCACATTCTCCTGTTTATCCACTCCCATTTCACTTATTCTATGCTCACTTCCATTCCATATTTCTATTCCCTTCCATATTTCTATTACCGTCCATTACATATTTTCTATTCCCTTCCATTACATATTTTCTATTCTAGTCCATTCATTTCGATACATTCCATTTAATTCTGCCAGGTACAGTTCAATTCCTTTCTATTTATATTCCATTTTATTCTCCCTCATCAAATAGGTGATTGGCTGCAATCTTCCGTCGCTCCGGGACCTGTATGTCACCAGGAGTTTAAAGCAAGCTGGAAAGATTGTGGCCGATCCCTCTCACCCGGGCATATTATATTTGAGTCACTCCCGTCTGGCAAGAGGCTGAGGGCCATCAGGACCAAAACCTCACGCCAGTTGAATAGCTTTTTCCCATCCGCAGCTAGCGTTATCAATGAGGCCCGGAAACCACTCTGACTCTGTCCACACTCCGGTCATTGACTCCATGCCACTGTTCTCTCTCTGCTGCAATGCTCTTTTTTATTTATATCCATCTTATTTTGTAAATTTTGTATATTTAGTAATTATACATACTATGCACATATACTACTTATATTGTTTAGACCAGTACTTAAAATTTAACTCCACTTAGGAAACGTGTGACGTGCACCAACTACACCACAACAAATTCCTTGTATGTGCTAAAAACCGTACTTGACAATAAAACCCTTTTCTGATTCTGATACATTCTAATTTATCCACTTCATTTCTAATTCATGTTAATCTGTTCCATTCTACCCACATCATTAACTTTAACATCTCTTAAGTAAAGCTTAGTCTATCTGTATGTATGTGTGTGTGTGTGTGTGTGTGTGTGTGTGTGTGTGTGTACCTGGAAGTGAAAGACACCAGCATAGCCCTCTGTGAAACTCTGTCCATGTGGAACCACACGGTGCAGCAGATTATCATTAAGAGTGAGAGATGCAATAGCAGCCAGCAGCCAACAATCACCTGCACCACACACACACACATTAATTCAGTCAGAGTTGGTAAAATTGAAGAGTGTGTACTCTTCCGGTTTTGTATACTCACTACTCCAATGCACCAAATTTTTGAATCTGCTCGATCAGAAAAGAGCTAGAATGGGATACCAAAGTGCGTACTTGGAAGAATTATTATAATTATGGCCAGGTGCACTTTTTAACAAGATCAGGCATGCTTTTTTATGTTGTTTAAGGCCAACATGATCCAAAAGAGCACTTGTAAACACTAGACACTGAGAATTTCTGACTCATGTTTACTTTAAGGATTTTGTTACAGATTGGGAAAGTCTACACTGAATGTAATGTATTTAGTTCATATGAATAATCATTTAGGTGTAGTCCACTGAAACAGATCAACAGTCAGAACTGCCTGACCATCTACTAACTAGTGAATTCTCTTTTCCAATTGTCTTCTGCCTTTACTGTTTACATACCGTGCCATCTGAGCACTTTAACATTGGATGAACTACTACGCTTCCAAATATAGACAGACCAACTGGACATTTTGGACTGTGCAAAAATAGGATGTGCGGTGTAAATTTATTAGTCAATATTCACCACCAAAATATGACAGCATTTGCAGTGCATCCGGAAAGTATTCACAGCGCTTTCAGCACATTCACATGCTTTTTTTTTTTTGTTTTGTTTTTCATTTTCAATAAATTTGCAAAGATTTCAAACAAACGTCTTTCACGTTGTCATTATGGGGTATTGTTTGCAGAATTTTGAGGAAAATAATGAATTGAATCCATTTTGGAATAAGGCTGTAACAACACAATGTGGGAAATGTGAAGCGCTGTATATCATCCATCCATCCATCCATCTTCAACCGCTTACTCCTTTTCAGGGTCACGGGGAACCTGGAGCCTATCCAAGGGAGCATCGGGCACAAGGCAGGGTATACTCTGGACAGGGTGCCAGTCCATCGCAGGGCACAATCACATACACACTCACACATTCATACACTACGAACACGCTAATCAGCCTAGCAAGGCTCATCAAAATTCCTCAGCCAGCAAGAATCTGGGATGTAACCCAAGAAACAGAGGTGATTTAGCTTACTTTTAATACAGTAAGTGCCAGGATTATAAACAAGACGAGGCAGGTCTCCAGGTGCAGAAACATTAATCATACCCAACCACATCGGTAATGAAACTGTAGGCATTTTAGCGCAGCCCTAAAACATCATAAAGGTAACTGTGGCAAAAAGGCAACATTCTTTCTAAGGGTGACAAATTAAAAGAAAATATGTTTGCCCAGTTATATTGTAGAGGACATTTATTTATTTTTAATGGTTTGTGTCCACTTGTTCCCTTCGATGGAAGCGTTAAATCAATACAAAATTCTTCGTACTGATCAACATTATCCTCCTTCCGTCCCTTTTAACAAGGTACGAGGAGTACCGTTATTGTTCCTTTAATGATAATGACGCAAGTCATATGCTACGGCCGTCATAAGCATCAGCTCTCAACCCCACTGAACACCTACAAGGGATCTTGGAGCGATGAGTTAGATCACCACCATCATCAAAACACTAACTGAGGGAAAATCATTTGGAAGAACGAGGTTCGTCATTGCTCCAGTACAGTTCCAGAGACTTGTTGAATATGTGCCAAGTTGCATTGAAACTGTTTGGGATCGTGGTGGCCCAAAATCTTACAAAGACACTAAATTTTTTTTTTTTTCACCTGACAGGGTTTACATAATTCTTTCTAGCTGATCTGTCACTACTGTAAAAGACTCACCCAGTGCTCCCTGACAGATATCTGTGCGAGTGGCTCCATGTGTGATGAACTGGGGACAAGAGGAGATCTCCTGTAAACACACACACACACAATTCTACATGTTAACAAATGAGCACACAAGAGGAAACAAATGAGCCCACAAAAGGAAACAAATGAGCACACAAAAGGAAAGAAAGCCAGGTGGTCGGCCATATTGTTGAGCAACACCAGCATTAACACAGCAAAAACACAGATAATCAGGGTTGGTTTATGCTTCGTAAGAGATGCTCATGAAAAACACAAAGTGCTGAAATAATTTCTTCAAACTTGTTCATGTTATCTAGGTGTGTAATGCAACGCCACCATCTGTATCTGGATTTCAATCCAAAGGGGTGTTCGCTCTTTCTCTATGCTTACTCTGGTAGTTCCTCAACCTCATCTACATTGGCATTATTATACTGGCCTCATTTACAACACCACAACCAAAACTGAATGAATGAAAGCGGAAATGCTTTGCAAAAGTCTTTATTTAGTCCTGCAAACTTTATACCTGATCATTCGCATATAATTTTATGAAAAGTTTTAAAGTAAAAAATCTCCCGCTTGCAGTTTGTTTGTCCCCCATGGGATCAAAGTCATGATGCTGTCCTCAATGCTTTAAAAAATAAAACAATAGTGCATCTCCTGTCTCTTTCTGCTTTGAACACGGCGGCTGTGGCTCAGTTGGTAGAGCGGTTGTCCACTAATCGTAGGGTTGGTGGTTCGAATCCCGGCCCGGGTGATCCCATGCCGAAGTGTCCTTGGGCAAGACACTGAACCCT